>PJEM01008349.1:0-83682 GCA_004023845.1 Helogale parvula
CCCTCCCCCCACTGCCCCCGCTCCGCGCCCCGCGGGGCCGCTAATTAAATGCAGAGCTGGGGGGAGGGGCGGCTCGCGGTTAACCCCTTCCCGCCGGGCCTAGGAGGGCTTCCCGCATCTGAGGGGAAGCGGAACGCTGCTCAGCCCCCTCCGCTCCTGGCTTAAGGCCCTAGGACTAGCCCATTTGATGGACGGGTAAATCGAGGCTAAGGGGCCAACCCCGAGGTTCTAGGCAAGCCCTGATTAATCAGGGGCTCCAGATAGGAGGGCCAGGGCTAGAAACAGCGGAGAGAAAAGGGAGACGGAGAGAAAGGCAGAAGGAGGTGGAAGGAGAGAGGAGGGAGGGAGGGAAGGAAAGTCTGTTGGAGCGAGACAGAAACAGAGACCCCATAGAGAGTGAGACAAACGAGTTAAGAGACACCAGCCGGAGAAGCCTAGAGACAGCAGGAAGTGGAAGAGAGAAACACGAAAGTGTTTTCAGTGGGATTCTCAGTCCTTGTCTGGGCACCAGAACTAACTCGTCTTCAGTCTCCTTGGAGGAAGGAAAGGTGACCCTATAAATATCTCTACAAGGGAAACAAAGTGACTGACTCCCTGGGTGGCACAGTTGGGACTGGTGGGTACTCAGTGGCCCCGAGAACCATCAGTATGTGTGGTGATAGGGGACTTCACAGGCCACTTCGGGGGCTGGAGGCCCACGGGGCTCGCTCAGCCTCCACCCCCCAACCGCAGCGGCTCCTGGCCCCGGACTGCTTGCCCACTATTCACTGACCTCTGACAGGGCCCTGCACTGAGGGTCAGCCCGGACCGGGGAGCTGTAAGTCACCCCATGCTCCCACCCTGTCCTTACAGCTCTGGGCCAGGTAGAGAGGACCCTGACACAGCCATTCCACTGCCTGGTGCCCTTTCCCTCCGCACACTGACCGCTGCCATGGTGGAGCTGGGCAAACGGGAGATTTGAGAGGGGCCTGACATTCTTGGGGTGGGAACAACTGAAAAAATAGGTAATGCATCCAGCCGTGACAGGAGCTACTCAGAAACCTCAGGGGGATGTGCAGAGGATCAGTGACATCTGGGGACAAAGGGGGCACCAAGAGGGGGACCAAGGAAGGGTGGATTCCTGAAAGCCGGAGTAGCATGGGCAAAGGTCCTGAGGTAGGAATGCATGATGTGCTGGAGGATCTAGATGAAGGCCTAGAGTAGGCTGAGAGGAGGAGAGATGGGTTGGGGGGATCACAGGGGCCACCCAGGTCACCAGCACCTGGGGTGGGGGGTAGTTGGAGTCCTTGCCAGGCCAGGAGGAGCCTGTGACTACCCTCCCTGTCTCCGTCTCCCCACCAGTGCCCATGCTCCAGAGGATGCAGGGGCGTCTTGGGGACACAGGTGCTGCCCTGAGCCACAGGGACCTGTCTTCTGCCCCCTGTGGGTGCCACTCTGGCCTCCCTCCCCCTCTGTGGCTCCGGCTTGTCTCCCTGTTACCCCCCAACTCTGCCCCTCCTATCATCCAGCCTCCTCCCAACACATGCCCATGATCTTCCTTCCCCTGCAGTACCCACCCCAGGAGACATTCCCTGGCCCTGGCCCTGGGTGAGCCCAGAGAGGGGCTGACTCTCCAACCCCCCACCCAGGCCCCTCACTCCCCTTCTCACCCGAGATCTGGCTACAAGCTGTGCAAGGAAGGGGGTGGCTCAGGAGACTGGGTTAAGGGGTACAGGGGAAGGGGAGCAGTGTGGTCCTTGAGCCTGCATAAAAATAGCTGCCCCCTCTGCCCCTGCCCCCTTCAAGGAGGCATGTGGGGGGGAGAGATGTGCAGGAGGAGCATCCGGCAGGGCCCACGTTGCCATGGCGACGCTGACTCAGGCAGGTAGCAGCATCTAGTAGCCGCCAGCCCGCCCCTGTGCTCTTGGCACCCTGCCCAACCCCCGCCCCTCAGCCTCCACTCTGGGGGACCTCTTCTTTTTTATTTTTTTTAAATGTCTTTATTTTGAGAAACAGAGACAGAGAGTGAGCAGGAGAGGGGCAGAGAAAGAGGGAGACATAGAATCCAAAGCAGGCTCCAGGCTCCGAGCTGTCAGTACAGAGCTCGACACGGGGCTCGAATCCATGGACTGTGGGATCATGACCTGAGCCGAAGTCGGATGCTCAACCGATTAAGCCACCCAGGCGCCCCGGGGGACCTCTTCTGAAGCTGGAGAAGGATGGGTGAGCTCCCCAGCGTGGCTGGATGAATTCCTCCACCCACCCCTCCCCAGTCACCTGCTGGAAGGTAGGAGGTGCTATTTTATCCCACTAACCTGGGTGGCGCGTCTCCCTCCTTCAGGACACCCATCTCCCCATCCATTTAAATGTCCGTCCATCCACACACCCACTCATCTGTCCATCCCTCTATTTACCCATCCACCCAATATTTATGGAGCACCTACTGTGCGCCTGCATTGCTCTCCGCACAGGGCAGTCATCCCCTGCTCCAGAATTCAGGGTATCGGAGGAAGGTCTGGGCCGGGGTAATACAGGTGAGGATGAGACCTCCGTGGCCCCTGGGGCCAAGGCCCTGAGAAGTTGAGGCCCCTTCCTCTCCCTTCTGCTCCCAGTCTCCTCTACCACTGTCTGTTTCAGATTCTATCTCCCCGTCTCAGAGTACAGACCAGACCCTTCCCCAACCCCACCCCCAGACCCCAAAGCCACCACGTACTCTCTTTCCTCTCTTGCCCTCATTTGTCCACTCCAGCCACATGAGCCTCTGTGTTTTTCCTCCAACATACCAGCTCATTCCCACCTCAGGGCCTTTGCACATGCTTTCCTCCATGCCTGGAAAACCCTTAAGGTCTTTACCTGGCATTTATCTTGTTTTTTCTTGGCTTCCTTATTATCTGTCTTTACTCCCATCTCCAGAGTATAAAGACTTAAGAGATAGTCTGTGGTTCCTTTGGTATCCTGCCTGCCTATCTCTGTCTTCATTTGCCCACTGTGAAATGGGCAAATGGGAATGGTATTCACAAGTAAGACTTTATAGAGGGGGTTGGGGGTAGGGATTAAGCCCTTAGAACTGTGCCTGGCACAGAGTAAGTGCTCAACTAACATTTCCTTAAAAATAGTCCAGGAGTGGGACCCCTGGGTGGCTCTGTCGGTTAAGCTCCCAACTTCGGCGCAGGTCATGATGTCACAGCTTGTGAGTTCACGCCCTGTGTCAGGCTCTGTGCTGACAGCTCAGAGCCTGGAGCCTGCTTCGGATTCTGTGTCTCTTCACTCTGCCCCTCCCCCACCTGTGCTCTGTCTCGGTCTCTCTCTCAAAAATAAACATAAAAAAAAATTATTTTTAAATAGTCTAAATGTCCTGAGCTGATGAAGGATAAACAGTATGTGGTCCGGCTGTACAGTGGAATACTACTCAGCCGTAAAAAGGAATGGAGCCCTGGCACATGCCACATCGTGGATGAACGTGGAAAACATCTGCTCAGTGAAAGAAGTCAGACACAAAGGCCACTTGTTGTATGATCTCATTTATGTGAAATGTCCCAAACGAACAAATCTATGGACACAAAGCAGATTATCGGTTGTTTAGGATCTGGGGAGAGGGAGTGGGAGGTGACCGGTAATAGGACAGGGTTTGTTTGGGGGTAGTGAAAGTGTTCGGGAACTAGATAGAGGCGGTGGTGTCACAACACTGTATTAAATGCTTTATTTTATTTTTTATTTTTACTTATTTTTATTTTTAAATGATCTTTACACGCAGTGTGAAACACGAACTTACCACCCGGAGGTCATCAGTCGCCAAAGTGTTCACTCTAAAATGGTTAATCTTGGGGCCCCTGGGGGCTCGGTCAGTTGAGCGTCCGACTTCGGCTCAGGGCATGGTCTCGTGGTTTGTGAGTTTCAGCCCCGCATCAGGCTCATTGCTGTCAGTCCAGGGCCTGCTTAGGATTCCATGGTCCCCTCTCTTTGCCCCTCCCCCACTTCTCTCTCCCTCTCTGTCTCTCTGTCTCTGTCTCTGTCTCTCTCTCTCTCCCTCTCTCAAAAATAATAAACATTGGAGCGCCTGGGGGGCTCAGTCGGTTAAGCATCCGGCTTCAGCTCAGGTCATGATCTCACGGTTCGTGGGTTCAAGCCCCACTTGGGCCCTGTGCTGACAGCTCAGAGCCTGGAGCCTGCTTCGGATTCTGTGTCTCCCTCTCTCTCTGACCCTCCCCTGTCCACGCTGTCTCTCTCTGTCTCTCAAAAATAAATAAAAAACATTAAAAAAAATTCTGTGTTAGTGAATCTTATCTCAGTAATAATTTTTTTTTTAAAGAATCAGTCCAGACTTTCCCTAGTCTCTCTCTTTAACAGACATTTTTTTTAATGTTTTTATTTTTGAGAGACCGAGAGAGACAGCACGAGGAAGGGAGGGTCAGAGAGAGAGGGAGGCACAGAATTCGAAGCAGGCTCCACGCTCTGAGCTAGCGGTTAGCACAGAGCCCGACGCGGGGCTCAAACCCACGAACTGTGAGATCATGACCTGAGCTGAAGCCAGAGGCTGGAAGCCAGACACTTAACCGACTGAGCCACCCAGGCGCCCCAGTAATAACTTTCAAAAGAACATTTGGGAAAAGCTAAGGAAATCTGAATAAAATGTGCACTTCACTTTACAACGATCACCTTACTGCGTCTTCAGGACGCCCAGCGTGCACCTGCCCCTGAGCCTTCGCATCTGCTGTTCCATCTAGCGGGAGGCTCCAGGTAACCTAGAAGCTGGATCAGACCCGGGGTCTGAGCTGCAGTCTCACCATTTGCTCCCTGCCCCCCACCTCCTCCAATCACAGGAAAGGTCAACGTGCTCGGTGGTTCGGGATGAGGTTGAGGCCATTCCCAGGCCTGGGAGGGTCAGTCTGCACTCCCTGGGGGGAGGGGCGAGGACCTGCGAGCCCATGGGGTCCCGCAGCAGGTGGGCGGGAGAGGCCACGGATTCGGATTCCATCCCACCGGGAGCCCTCTCCTGTTTCCAGCTGTCTCACGAACACAAACAGCAAGAACCATCTTTTAAATTTTTAAGGAAAATTGCTGAGTACAGAAGATCTCCCTGGACAGCACAGCTGTGCCCCCAGGCTCCCTCGCCAGGAACTGAGTTTTCTGGGGTTTGTGGAAAAGGCAGCCTTTCCAGAAGGTTCTGAGGAAACCATATCGAGTCTCTCCATGGCGACAGGGAGAGTGGGAGGGAGGGAGGCCACCTCACCGTCATCCACGCGCACTTGGGGATCTGGGGACACCACTGCCCCCCAGCCCTGCTTGCCAGGAGGGCTGGACATGCCAGCACATGGAGGGACAGGCCCCGGGGGTGCCCTACAGGGACAGTTTTCAAAGGGAAGGGAAGGAGGGAGGGGAAGACGCAGGAGGAGGCACGGAGTATTTTTAGGCGCTGAATGCAGCCCTGAAATATTTCCACGGCCACTCCCGAGGGTGAGCAGGGTGACTATTTCGGTGCCTGGTTCCAATGGAGGCGGGACGGACAAGGGTGAGTCACCGCTGGGTGGCTGGACCCAGACTGGGAGGGGGCTCTAGGGCAGGACCGGGGGCCTTCAAGGTGACCACTCACCAGCCCGGGCCAGGAGGTCATGCCGGCCTCTGGGGCAAGGACAGTGGCCTAGCCGAGCCAGGAGTGTGGCACCATGGCCAGGGTCCTCCCAGACCATAAGCTGCTCAGGCTGAGCCCGAGGCTCAGAGAGATGGAGGGGGTGCTGGGAGGAGTTTCAGATGCTCGACAGGTGATGGGTGAAGAGCGAAGCTCCGCTCTGAGATGCTTGCAAGTATGTATGGAGCGCTTGCTGTATACCTAGCCTCCTTCCCCTTGTGACCCTCTCAACAACCCCTGGGAGGCAGAGGCCACTATCACCCCCTCTGACCAGCAAGGAAACGGAGGCGCGGTGGGGTGAAACTTGCCAGGCACTTTGTATGTCTTGAACCCAGTCTATCAGCTGAGGCTACTGTCGGGAGAATAAGTTTTAATTTTTTTTAATGTTTTATTTATTTTTGAGAGACAGAGAGAGACAGTGTGAGCAGGGGAGGGTCAGAGAGAGAGGGAGACACAGAATCTGAAGCAGGCTCCAGGCTCTGAGCTAGCTGTCAGCACAGAGCCCAACGCAGGGCTCGAACCCACGAACGGTGAGATCATGACCTGAGCCAAAGCCAGACACTTAACCGACTGAGCCACCCAGGCGGCCCGGGGAATGAGTTTTAAAGCAGGTGCCAAGCCCCCTTCCCCCCACCCCAATGACTCCTGTTTCCTGATTCTATACCTGACCCAACTAAGCTAAGAGAAGGGAAATGGATCCTCCAAGTTCAAGGAGGCAACAGAAGGAGATCTGAGGAGCCTCTGGAGCTGTGTGACCTGGGGCAGGTGGCTTGCCCTCTCTGTGCCTGAGTGTGGGAGCTACTTGGCATGTTTGGTTGTTTTTAGGATCATGGATTGGGTCTGATGACAGCTCTTTTTTTTTTTAATGCTTTTTCAAAAAAATATTTTGAGAGAGAGAGAGAGAGCGCCAGCACACACACATAAGCACATGAGTTATGAGCTGCGGGGTGGGGGGGAGGAGGGGGAGGGGAGAGAGACAGAGAATCCCAAGCAGGTTCCGCACTGTCAGTGCAGAGCCTGATGAGGGGCTCAAACTCAAGTACTGTGAGAGATCATGACCTGAGCCTAAATCAAGACTTGCACATTTAACTGACTAAGCCACCCAGGACCCAGGTCTGGTAACTCCCGACCTCCTCTCTGCTCAGCCACGGCAAGCCACACAAGCTTGGGGGGGCTTTTCACTTGCGGGTCCCTCCACCTGTTTCCTACCCTCTTCCCATGGACAGTGGCTTCCTGACCTTCAGGAGCTGGTTTGCTCATGCCTGCCTCAGTGAGGCCACCCCTCCCACCCTGGAAATCTCCAATCCCAGCATCCTGGGGCTCCTGTGGAAAGATGAACCCTCCTGCCTGGGCCCTCATGGCACCCCCGCCCCTTCTCCTGCCACCTCGGCGACCTCAACCGTGGGCTGAGCCCCCAGCGCCACCTCCTCCTAGTGTCCTGGCTTCCACACTTGTCTCAGTCCGTTCCAGAACCTTCTGTGCTTCCCATCTTGCTCGGGGCCTGCACCTGCCTCACTTCCGACCCACTCACTTTGTTCTTGTCACCACTCAGTGGAGGGCCTTTGCACCGGCACAGGCCTTCCCCCTGATCTGAAATGCTCTTCCTCTAGATGGCTGGCTCCCTTGGCTTCCTTCTCAAACCCTGCTCTTGACTGTCACCCTCTGGCCTGCCCTGACCACCTCTCTCTCCCACTCTTGCTTTTTCTCCATGCATTGGCCATGTTTGCTGCTAGCTCATCCTGTGGAAGGTAAGGGCCACCGGGCCAGGGCTCTGCCTCATCCGCACTGAGCACCCAGCACCCAGGATGGGATTGTGGCCCCGGTTCCTCTACCTCCAGGCCAGCCCCGTGCTCCCCTGAGACAGGCAGCTCCTCCCAGAGGCTGAGTGGACATCAGCTCCTCCTACACCCCTCACTGAGCCGCTGGAGACACACACACTGCTGACACCAGGGCAGGCTGGGCCCTAGGGTCCAGATAGATGGCTGGGGAGGGGGAGACACGTGTCATCACGCCCCCGCGGACTGAGTGGGCACAGGACAAGGTTCCCCAGGGAGCTGCTCTTGAAGCTGAGGCGGGATCCGGGAGGTGGGTGCAGGCGAGGACGGCGCAGGAAGCGAGAGAGATACCCCCTTCCCTCGGCCCGCTGCCACCATGTGGGCCTCATGATCCAGGTGGCCAGCACGGCCATGACCCCCCAGATGGGCTCTTGGCCCCAAGTCAGGCAAGCAGGGGCCAGGGCCGTCAAGGCTGGCCCTGCAGAGCTTGGGCCCCACGCTGAGTCACACCTCGACTCAGATGGGAACTGGAACAAAGTCCAGGGGTAGGAGGTCCTTGGTTCTTGGGATCTGGGAACAGCCTACGTCGAAGACGTCCTACTTGCCCAAAGTCACGCACCCGTCAGCTGATGAGGGCTCGGATCCCAGCCAACAACCCCCAGAGGGGCGGAAAAATCGAAGCCCAGTGTTTAAGACCTGGACGGGCTCTTTTGGTTTCTCTTCTTGTTGAGGGGGCTGAGGCTGGCTTCTCGAAGCCAACCAGGAAGAAGACTGAAAAATGGGGCTGCCCCGACAGCCAGCTCAGAAAGACAGAACCTTCCGGAACCCCACCACACCAAAGCGGACTGGGCTGATGAGGCGGCTCACGTCACGGGAGGGCGAGGAGGGGACTTGGGCCGCCAGCCCGGGCTGCCTGGCTGGAAAGGTCAGGGCCGGCTGGCATGTCTGGAGACACACGCGGGAAGCCGCGATTACGCAGGCTGGCTCTGACTTTGGTGCCGGCGCTAAGCCCCAGCGCAGAACTGTGGAGGGGGGAGAGGGGGAGATCGAGGACCCAAGAGCCTGAACTGTGAACGGCGGTCTCGTTCTTGGGACAGAGCTGGGTTAGGGAGGAAAACCCCAAACCACCAGAAGCAGGAAGGGGCGGGGATTCCAAAGGGCTTCCCATTCGCAGCCCTGCTAGGCACCTGACCCTGGCTTTCATCAGAGCCTGGGAGTCCAGGGCCATGGGGGATTGGGGCTGGGAACCGGGCTGTCTCCCTTCCTTCCCACAGGGCAGGGCCTTCTTGCTCCCCCTCCTGGTCTCACCCCCCAGGGATGTGATCTCTGTGGGGCTGGGGCTTACCAGCCGCCCCCAGGTCCCACTCCTGCCTCCATGCCCTGCCCCCATCCATGCCAGAGCACGGCTTTGACACCAGACACTTTCTCAGGCTGCGGCAGGTCCCTCGAAGGGTGTCCGAGGGAAAAGCATGGCGGGGTGGGGGCAGGGCAGGAGCACAGTCCTGAGACAGGGCTGAGGAGCCTTACCCGTGGCTACCTGCGGGGCCATGTGGCCAGCACCTGGCAGCTCCAACAGGTGGCATTCCCTCTTGGGCAACACCTTGGACTCTGATCACCCCTCAGAACAGGTCTCAACACAGTGACAGTTAGAACTTGCTCCCACGGCGAGCGGCTGGTGGCTGGTGGCCCGGCCTGCCCCCCAGCAGGCTGCCTGCAGTTCCCCGCACTTCCAACAACCAGGAAAATCAGTCTGCTGACAGTATCACAGAAAGAAACATGTTACAGAAGTGCTGGCTCAACATCCTGGGCAGATTGCGGCTGTGACCCAACCTGGGAGAGGAGGGAAGAGCCTGACGAAAAGGTTCCTCGAACATTCCTGGGCGTAGCGGCTTCTCGCAGCTTCTCTCGATGGACCTGGCGTGAATGGTGCCTACAAAGCAGGGGCGGAGGGCGGGACTCGGGTGGCAAGGAAGGGCTGCGTAGGCATCGGTACGGCTTCCCTCCCCCACCCTTCCCTGCATCACTTCGCCCTACCCAGGGGGCCCAGGGACTACAGGCAGACCTGGTGCTGGAGGGCCAGTCCCGTGGCCCAGACAACAGCCTGCTCTTTCTTGAAAGGACATCATGGGACACGGAACCAGTGTCCTGTTGAAATACTTCCCCTTGGCGAGACAGGCAGCAACCCTCGAAAGGAAGCTTCTCTCACGGGGCTGTGATTTCCTGAGGATACCACACTCTGGATGTGCCCAGTGGCTCGAAAGGAATTAGGAATTTGCAGTTGGTGGTTGTATTTGTTTTTATTTTTGTAACACAAACAGGGAGAAAGGAGGCAGAGGGGCAGGGCCCAGCAGCGCCCCAGGAACAGCTTCTGTGGCCTACGTTCCTCCGTATTTGTTTTCAAAAGGCAGTTCTGAGGTCCGGGTTTCAGGAAACTCCCGAGGCTGTCCATGTCAGTGCAAACAGCTTAAAATAAAAACCTCCGGTCTGTTCACCACAGGAGGATCCAACTCAAAATGCAAAACAAGCCTGTTTAGAAAGCGCCAGCACTCCAAGCAAGAGCAAGGGCTTTAAAGACATATTAAACACAGAATCTTCCAGGAATCAAGTCGGCTGCGGCTTCACAAAACCCAAAACACCAATAACATATCCAACTGTAGAACTGCCGGCTTTAAAAAATAAAAGGGGCGGGGGAGGGGGTAACGCAAAAAGGATCACAGAACGACAGGCAGGGAGGGAAGGGAGTTCTTCCCCACCACCTGCCTCTTCTTTTTGTTCTGGACACACCCGTGAATCAGGAGCAGATGCATGGCCTCGGGAGCGGCGGCAGATGCTCAGTGGCGGCTCAAGTCTCTGGGGGACCAGGGGACGCTCACTGTTTGGCCGCCTGTCTGCCCGGCTTCTTTTCCGGCTGACCTCTGCCTGTGCCGGGGATGCCACCTCGGCCCCGGCCACCAAACACACCTGTGAAAACAGAGGGGTCGCGGGGCTGCAGCAGAGCCAGGTCTGGAAGTCCAGCTAAGAACGCGGGGCAGGGGCGCCTGGGGGGCTCAGTCAGTTAAGCGTCTGACTTCGGCTCAGGTCAGTATCTCACGGTTTGTGGGTTTGAGCCCCGCGTCGGACTCTGCACTGTCAGCTAGCTCAGACCTGGAGCCTGCTTCGGATTCTGTGTCTCCCTCTCTCTCTGACCCTCCCCTACTCGTGCTGTCTCTCTCTCTCTTTCAAAAAATAAAATAAAACATTAAAACTTTTTTTTAATTAGAAAAAAAAGAACATGGGGTAGTGCTCCAGAAAGTTCTCAGTGTTGACAAGGTACAAGGGACAGCAGAGAGGACAGAGGTCAGCTCCCAGTCACACCAGGGCTTGGGGCAGCCTTCCTGGGAGAGGGCCTGGGGCCAGTCATCAAGAGGACAAAGCCAGATGGCTTCCAGGAGGAGGTGAGCCAGAGCCAGAATAGGGACAGGACTTGGCCCGAGGGCGGCGGGGGGGGGGGCACAGGCCCCCAGCTCTGAGGACCCAGGCTTCCCTTTCTCCAGCACCGCCCACATCCACTGGCCTGAGAAACAACTGGGAGGTTCTGTGTGTCTAGCCTGGGTGCGGGGAAACGGGAGCTCCCTGCCCTCTGACCTCTGGCGGCCAGTGACGGGCTGTGTTTCTAAGGCATGTTACGTGGAGCCCGGGGTCGGAGCTGTACAGGAGGTCGAGTAGTCAGGGACAGAACACAGACCCACCCGGGGAGATCCCGGAAGGACCAGGGCAGCATGGGGACACAGCAAGGTGCCCACAGTCCCCCTTCCATCACAAACGTGCAGCGAGCTCTCTAGGGATTGAAGCCAATACGTGCAGAGGCTGCCTCTCATCACCTCTCACGGGCAAGCCCAGCTCTGCCGCGCTGGGTGAGTTTTCCACTTGCGCTGAGGCTCCGTGGAGAGCGGCCCAAGCGATCATTCCTCCCTCCATCCCTGCTCCTCTGGGCAGCTCACTCAACAGTGGTGGCCCCCAGCATGAAGGGCTGGCCCTCAGGTGTGGAAAAGGCCCTGCTCACCCCCAGGCCTCAGCACCCCTCCGCTTGGAATGCCCTCTCCACCTCCTTCCTCTGGCTCACTCCTGACCATCACTAAAGAGGCTCTGGGCTGACTCTATCCTTCCTGGTCCTGCCTGTGAACCCCTGGGGCAGGCGGGCGGGAGTAGGGGGTGGGAACCTAGGCCTGGCACACAGAAGGCCCCTACAGATGGAAGAGGCAAAGCCAGGGTCCTCCAAGAGGAGGACTGAGCAGGGGGAGGGCCTGCAGATGGTGTCTGGGCTCAGGCCCCAGCTGACTACACAACAAATTGAATTTTAAGCAAGATTTATAACCCCGGGGTTGGGGGTGGGGTGAAGGGAGTCCATCAAAAAGGCACGAACTCGGCCTCGTATAATGGAGCGACCGCGGGGAGGAATCTTGTGCCAGGCCCTGAGCTGGGAGCCTCACCAGCGGCCTGGAGAGGCAGGGGCCCCCCAGACTCCCTGCAGAGGGGAAGCTGAAGCCTGGGAGGTGCCTCACCATGCCTGGAGCACCCACCAGGACACACAGGCGGGCATCGGGCGAGGGGTCATGTCCCAGGTCCGCACAGGCCCCGCGTCAGCCTGCTGGGCTAGACCCAGAGTTCAGGGAGCACCGACGACCGCTGTGGGGCAGAAGGGCCCAGGTGGGGGGCGCGGGGGTCAGCACCACCCACGGGGACCACACGATGCTCCCTGGGCCAGGGCGGTGGGGCCGCCGCACCAGGAGAGCCCTGTGAGTCATCACCCCCGGCCCTACACAGGGGCTCAGAGCCAGGCCCGTGGCACCATGACGGCACCACCCAAGAATGTCAACACTGGGACGGGATTGCTGCCACATGCTGCAGCGGCGAGGCCTGGGCAGACCCCGTGACCAGGCCAGCTGCAGGTGTCGGGGGCAGTGAGGGGAGAGAAAGGCCTACCTCGCCCGGCGCCCCCCATGCCTCGGCCCTTCTGCTGCTTCTGCTGCTGCAGGCCGCCGCGGCCCCGGCCCTTGGCCACCACCTCCTCCTTGACCATGTCGATGATCTCGTCAGGTATGCGCAGGTACTTGATGGTGCTGCCGCGGATGTAGCACTCGGGCATCCGCCAGAACTTGTCCCCGTCCTGTGCGACAGAAGGGGGAGCCTCAGATCTTGGGGGCCTGAGGGGAGTCCCTGCAGAGGGGGTGTGGATGGCCAGGGCACGTCTGTCCCTCACGTCTCCATTCCCGCCTGGGCCACAGTCCTAGCCTGCCTGCACCCACAACCACCCCAGCGCAGTTCCCAGTCCTGGACTTGACCTGGGGCCGGGGAGCTGCCTTCTGGTGGCATCTCTCCAGACCCTTGGTCCCCTTTCTGCAGGAGGCGTCAGGCGATCACACGAGATAGCTTCTTCATTTTTGACCTGTCCTCCAGTGTGGGACAGGGTTTGTTACCTGCAGCCCGAAGCCCAGAGAAGGCTGTGCCCCACCCACCAGGCATGGCCACAGCCCGGCCATAGACCAGCTCCTCTACCCTCCGGCCCCCAGCCTTCTAGAACCCACCTTCTGGAATCCTTTCCTCGTGCCCTGACTCACTCATTCATCTATGTTTCTCAAGACAGGCTCTGAGCTGGGTGTGGGACTCTGTGACCAGTGAAGAGGGCAGGAGGGGGCGGCAAGGCTGGCCAGGGGCAGCAACCAGCGATGCCAGTTTTCAGGGGAGCTAATTAAGGCTGGAGAGATTAGGAGGCTTGCAGAGTCACAGACTCTGGAGCAGTGCCAAGCCTGCAGGTCCTAGGACATCAACTGGCTCTCCCTGACCCCACTGCCACCCCCACGTACCCTGTGACCAGCACAAGGCCTTGCTCCACACCCCCTCCTTCTGCCCTTGGGCGGGAGCCCGGGGCTTCTTCCTTCAGATTAGTTCTCCAGCCCCACCCCTGGCACCCTGAGCCGGAATTCTTGGCGGCCCTCTCCTCCACGTACATCCCTAGAAATCAGACCAAGACACTTCCCTGCTTAGAACCCAATCAGGGCCCCCTTGGCCCGAGGACAAGGTTCAAACTCCTCAGTGTGGCTCCCGAGGGCCTGAGATCCAGCCCCACCCTGGCTGCCCTCTCTCAGCTCTCAATGACCATGCCTTCCAGATGGAAACTTCTGGAACACACAGTGGGCTTCTTGCCTCCAGCACTTTGCACATGCTGTTCCTGTTTTTCCATGTCTGGCTAACTCTGACCCCCAACAGGCCTTGCTTCCCAGCCTCCTCGAACCCCCAGTCCTCCTCCTCGGTAGTGCCTGGGTCAGGTCGGTCTGGCCCAGCGAAGGCACCCAACAGGACAAACGGAGAACGAAGGGCCAAAAGAAATGTCTGAAGGCGGACTCTTCCCAGGAATGTTCACAAGCCCCCAACCTGCCCAGCAACCCCATGAGGTCTCAGGAAAGGTAGGCCGGGGGCCAAGTCCACAGGGGTGCAAAGTACAGTCTGACAGAAACGGACTGACTCCGTGGCAACCCAGGGCTAGGCTTTCCCTCAGCCAGGGACAGGCTGGGACCAGGGCACTCCCGCCAGGGACCACAGCGTACTCCGCATCCCATGGGCAGTGCCGAGCGGCCTGAGCTAACTACCCCCAACCCAACCAACCCCAGCTTTCCAGTGGATTCTCGGCCCCTAGGGGGTCTACATCCTGCCCACGCTGCCTGCTGCCCAAGGGAGCTGCCGCCTCCACATGCTTACAGCTGGGGGTGCTGGACAGCCCAGGGGACACTGAACCTCAGCAGCCTCTCCTTCCAGCCAGCAGGCAGAGAGGGGGGCTGCCCAGGAGGAGCCCCATGTCTGATCTCCGCTGGCTGCGGAGGGCGAGGCTGATGTTGTCCTGAGAACCGGTGGTTGCTTCCAGGCCCCGGCCGCGGACACCACCCTCCTGGCCATGCGCTGGGCTGTGCACAGCCGCAGACACACCAGACCCGCCCAGACACCTGCTGCCGGAGGAGCAACCCAGAAACCCAGGGAAAGTTTCAGTGCCCCATCACAAGAAGTAGGGCACAGAGCCGCACAGATGAGGGGAGACGGTCACACGTACCAGTACCAGTACCAGTCTGCCTCCTGGGGTGTGAGCCATCCAGGGGGGTGGCCCGGGGGCGAGACAGGCTGTCTAGTGCTCTGCTGTTCTCTGGGATCAAATCTCAGGGCTGCGCCAGCCCAGGGGCTCATGACAGCTCCATTCTGGCCAGGCGCCCCATTCTGGTCAGGCCCCCCTGCACCTTCCTCCCCCATAACAGAGGGGGCTGTGCCACAAGAGGGACGGAAACTGGAATCCAGGCAGAAGGAAAGCGCCAGCAGACACCAACCATTAGCAGTAGGGAGCCCTGCCTTCCCCGCTGTCATCACTCTCATTGCTCTGTGGGTCATCCTGAGGGCTGGGAAGCCCCGTGACCCCAGACCCCCAGTCCTGGCCCACCCAGGGGTCCTCCTGGCCCTGTACTTCCTGGTTTGAGGCCTTGGGAGGTAAACAAGTTTCCTAGTCCACAGGGCCACAGGGCTGCCCTCGCCCCCTGGTGGCCTGGATATCCCATGGTCACACCACCCTGGCCCTCTTGGCAAGTGAGGTCCGCAGCCAGGACCGAACATAGCAGAGGCTGACAAGGAAGGTCAGGCTTGCCTTGGAGGCCACCCTCTACCTGTCCACTAGGGATTCTTAGCCGGAAGTGCTCCCCATGCCTAAGTCCTTCTTGTTTAGGATTGGCACCAGGGGTGGGGGGATGGGGCAGCAGCCCCAAAGGTGCAAAGTCCGGGGCACTAGGTGGACTTGAAGGCCGTCCATCTGCCTCCCCCCACCCATGCCTGGACCAGTCCCTCGGGCCCCGCCCTTCCTAAGGCAGACTTCTTCCATAGCATTCCCCGGGTATCATGACCTGGTGACCTGGCTGATGTCATCCCACAAGGGCAGGGAGGGGCCTTCACTCCCCGGAGGGCGCTGAGGCTCTACCAGCCCCAGTCTAGGCCTATACCAGCCTGGCCCTGCCCGACCAGCTGTGCCAGAGGGCCCCCGGGCAGTGGGCACAGACTCGGGACACAAGGGCACTCACCCTGGATGTGCAGATCACCTCTCGAAGGTTTATGTTCATCCAGTTATCACAGCTCACCAGGTGCCCGTTGTAGGTCTCTCCATTTTTGAGTTCCACCAACTGGGGAGACACGGCCCCAAGTCAGCCACGGACCCCAGCGGATGTGCAGCCTACTTCTCTGAGCCACGTGACGGCGGCCCGGGCCTCATTCTGACACGTCCTGTGCACCTCCTGGGACCCAGGGGCCACAGCACATGGTGCCTAGTATGGTCCACCCCCGCCATCAGTGGCCTATCTTACAGGGACATGTTTTGCATCCTCTGTTTTGCTGGGCCGTGTAGACTTTGAGGATGAAACCAATTTTTTTGTGCAAAGCAAACAAAAAAGCAAAAAACAAGATACACAGCACATCATTCTGAAAACAGGCTGACATTTAGAAAAGAATCAATTCAAAAAAAAAAAAGGGAATCAGGTCAGGCGTCTGCCCAGGAGAAACAGAGACAAATGACAAACACCCACGCAAGAATGTGTTCACAAAGGTCACCGTGGCCAAAACAGTCACAAACAGACAAAAAGTAGAAACCTGTGTGTGTCTGTCACCAGCAGACAAACGGGTAAACAAAACGTGGTACGTCCATACAAAGGACATTGCCATAAGGGACGAAGCTCTGATATGCGTTAAAATGTGGACGAACCTCAAAAAATACCCTGCGAAGTGGAAGAAGCCAAACACAAAAGGCCACGCGGTGCAGGACGTGATCCCATTGATAGGAAGCGTCCAGAACAGGCAGATCCAGGGACAGAAGGCAGGTTAGCAGTTGCCAGGTGCTGGGGGAGGAGAGTCGCTAACAGGGATGGGGTTTCCTTCAGGGGTGATGAAATCGTTCTAGAACTACACAGAGGTGGTTGTTTACAAAATTGTGAATGTGCTAAATGCCCCTGACTTGGACACGTTACAAGGCTGAATTGTAGGGGCGTCGGCTGGCTCAGTCAGGAGAGCATGAGACTCTTCATCTCGGGGTTGTGAATTTGAGTCCCACGTTGGGTATAGAGATTGCTTAAATAAATGAATAAATAAGAACTTAAAACAAAAGGTCCAGGGGCGGCTCAGTCAATTAAGTGGCCGATTTTGGCTCTAGTCATGACCTCACAGACCCTGCATCAGGCTCGCTGCCATCAGCCTATCAGTGCAGAGCCTGCTTTGGATCCCATCTCCCTCTCTCTCTGCCCCTTACTTGCTCGCTTGTGCATCCACACTGTCTTTCAGAAGTAAATAAACATTAAAAAAAAAAAAAGATTGAACTATGTGGTATGTGATTTTGTTTCAGTAAAAAAAAAAAAAAAAAAAAAGGGGTGCCTGGGTGGCTCAGTTGGTTAAGCTTCCGGTTTTGGCTCAGGTCACAATCTCTCAGTCATGAGTCTGAGCCCCATGTCGAGCTCTGTGCTGACAGCTCAGAGCCTGGAGCCTGCTTCAGATTCTGTGTCTCCCTCTCTCTCTGGCCCTCACCCACTCACACTCTGTTTCTCTCTCCCAAAATAATAAATAAACACTGAAAAACAATTTAAAAAGAGAAAAAGGACAGAGTATATTGATGTATGTCACACACTGTATGATTACAGGCAAAAGTCATTTAGGGAAAAAAAACGTGTTATGTGATCCCATCTATGTTTTGAAAAATCACATTAAAAAAATAAAATAAAAAATCACATTCATGTTTATACACATACGTTAAAAATCTGGATGTGCAGGGCACCTGGCTGGCTCAGCAGGTGCAGCATGTGACTCTTGACCTTGGATTTGTAAGTTCGTGTCCCATGTTGGGCATGCAGCCCGCTTAAAAAAAAAAAGTCTGGATGTGCAATATATCCAAGATACAGTTAATTTGCTGAGAAGGTTAATGAAGAGGAGCTTCTGTTTTTTTTTTTTTTTTAATGTTTATTTAGTTTTGAAGGAGAGAGAAACAGAGCATGAGCAGGGTAGGGGCAAAGAGAGAGGGAGACCTAACAATCTGAGGCAGCACAGAGCCTGATGTGGGGCTTGAACTCACGGGGCCATGAGATCATGACCCGAGCTGAAGCCAGATGATTAACCGACTGAGCCATCCAGGTGCCCCTGGAACTTCTAGTTTCTATGTAACTCTAGTGTTTGACATTTTTAAAAAAGGTTTACTTATTTTGAGAAAGAGAGAGCGTGCGAGTGAGCAAGTATGTGTGTGTATAAGTGTGAGAAAAGGAGGGGCAGAAAGAGAGGCAGAGAATTCCACGTTCAGCGCAGAGCCCAACCTAGGACCTGATCCCACAAAACCTGAGATCATGACCTGAGCTGAAATCAAGAATTGGACACTTAAACCCACGGAGCCACCCATGTGCCCTATAGTGTTCGACACTTTTTTTTCTTAAATGTATGTTTATTTTTGAGAGCGAGTGAGTGAG
Organism: Helogale parvula; assembly: GCA_004023845.1. Taxonomy (NCBI): domain Eukaryota; kingdom Metazoa; phylum Chordata; class Mammalia; order Carnivora; family Herpestidae; genus Helogale; species Helogale parvula. Next base: position 17,880 of record PJEM01008349.1, read on the forward strand.
CGAGCGAGCGAGCAAGAGAGAATCCTAAGCAGGCTCTGCATCGTCAGCGCAGAGCCCGACACAGGGCTCGATCCTACAACTGTGAGATCATGACCTGAGTTGAAATCAAGAGTCAGACGCTTAACTGCCTGAGCCACCAGGGGCCCCGCTGTCCGACATTTTCAACACGCACGCATTACTTCTACAAGCAGCAGAACTAACACAGGTCCTGACACGTGCAGGAGGAGAGAAGGGGGTCAGGGGAGCAGGTCTGCCTCGCCCGTCGCCCTCGGCCGCAGGGACTCACCATGGGATGGTTCTGAGCAGTCTTCAGCAGCGACAAGGGAAGCTGTAAGGCAAACAAAGGCACATGACTTCCGTGTCTGATCTGCGCCAAGGAGCCCTGGCCTCTGGGCAGGGCTGGGACTCCAGTCTCACAAATCTGCCAGCTCGTCACAGTGCTGGGGGGGGGGGTGGTGCGGGAGCAGGCACCCCTCACCCCTGCAGAGCATGCATTCTCCCAACTCTGCCCAGCCCCAGGACACACACCTGCCTCCCACCTTAGTAATGTCTTGAACACTCCCCCCTGCCCCGTATCAGAGGCAGCAGCCAGCGGTCTAGGGGCTGACCAGAGGCATGTCTTTATAATTCACGTTGCATACATTCACACCCTTGACAGGAAAGGGCTCAGCCCTCCACACTTCTCAGCAGCATCACAGCACACAGGTCCTTCTGCTGGTTGGGCGTTTTTTGCCCAACCAGGGTCTCTGAGATGCAGCTTTCATTTTTATCCTCAATGTGGCTACTGTCACACCCGCTTTACAGAAGGCGATACTGAGGCTTAGAGACTGAGGAACTTGCCAGGCACTAGAGAGCTAGTAAGAGATAGAGGCTGGCTTGGCCCCATTGCGGGAAGGCAGTTCATACTGAGCCCACACCTCAAAGGGCAGCCAGGCAGCTGGGAGTCAGCACTGATCGAAGGTGGCTACCTCTGAGCTGGGTTTTCAGAGGCAACTCCATCAGATAGAAGGAAGAAACCTTCCAGAAAAGAAATCTTGTCATTACTCCAAGTGATGGCATATAAAAGACGCAAGCTTTGAAAACCCACCCTTCAAGATATGAAAAAAAAAATCTGCTCTTTTCATCTTGGGCGCACAAATCACGACCCATACACTAGGGCCTGCCTCTCGGTCTCCAGGGGAGTGACCTCCGGTAACAGGCCTTGGGTCCGCAGGCTTCACTGGACCCTGCCCCGGCAGCTCCAGAATCTGAAGTCACCCTGATCCCCAGAAGTTCCGTGTGGGGGAGACTCGGGCTCTCCGGGTGGAGGGAACTGGAGGCCAGAAATGGCCCTCAACCCCCACAGAGCAGGGGGAATGGAAAGGCTTGAGAGGGATCCCACATCCCACAGACCTTCCCTGTGAAGAACCACTCAGGGGAGGTCCAGCGGCGGAAGGAAGCCAGGCCCAAGCCCACTTCCTGTCCTGGCTTCCTGGAGGGGCAAGAGAAGGGGCCACGAGGAGAAGGGACAGCTGCTCGGGGGTGGGCGGGCACGGGCCCCAAGACTGACAACCTGCAGCTCCTGCGCTCTCATTTGGAATTCATCTGTGCGATGGTGCCTGGTGCAGAGAGCCGTGGAAAAACAGCTTCTCTTTATTTTTTAATACTTATATTTCGTAGAGTGCAAACAGGGGAGGGTCAGAGGGGGACAGAGGATCCAAAGCAGGCTCCACACTGATCAGCTGACAGCAGCGAGCCTGACGTGGGGCTGGAACTCCTGAACCGCTGAGATCACAACCTGAGCTGAGCTCAATTGACAGAGCCACCCAGGTGCCCCACTTTTTCTTTTTTAAAGTTTATTTATTTTTGAGAGAGGATGAGTGGGATGGAGAGCATGAGCGGGGGAGGGGCAGCCAGAGAGAGAAAGAGAATCCCAAACAGAGCAGAGCTCGAACTCTTGAACTGTGAGATCATGACCTGAGCTGGAACTGAGAGCCTGACACTTAACTGAGCCACCAGGCAGCTTCTGTGCCCACAATGGCCTTTCCCATGTCCCAGCTACTGGCAGCACAGCCCCGGAGAACCCATGGCTTCCCTGGCTGTCATGAGTAGTGCCCTAGTCACAAAGCGAGAAGACGAGACCCAGAAGGTCCCAACACCTGCTCCCCACACTCCCCTGCACATCCACTCCCCCGGCAGGTCCCAAGGCCAAGCCAGCTGCAGCCACACTGGCCTATTGTTTCTCACGAGCCACAACCATTTGTGCCCTGTGACCTTTGCTCCAGTCCTTCCCCCAGGCTGGTGGTGGCCCACATATCACCTCTTAACTCTCTTGGCCAGGCCCTCATAATAACCTCATCTAGGGACCGAGATTTCCACCTGGGCCACCCACTGATCGCTGCTTCCATTACAGGACAAAACCAGTCTCTAATTATCTTGTTTATCACACCGCCCTGGCTAGACTGGAAAACTCAGAGGGTGTGGACTTTGTCCAGTGCGGAGAGAGCTCGGGGCCAGGCACTTGAGAGGGACTTGGTAAATATTTGCTGAGCAAATACCCAGGAAAACACACACGCCACCCAGGGAGGCACACGGTGTGGGTGGAATACCTGCCCCACCCCACAGGTCCAGACAGGAGAGGCCCCGATGGGGAGAATCCTCATCCCAACACTGAGCTGGAGACTGAGGCTAGAGGAAGCGGAAGATCCCCGAAAACTTAAAAAAAAAAAAAAAAAGACTTGGTAAGGAAGAAGTTCTCTAAGGTGCCCAGAGTGATGGCAGAGGGTAGGACGCCAGTCGGGGGCGGGACACGGCCACCTGGAGTTGGAAAAGTCAAAAGCTTCAGAAAAGAGTATCCCTTCCTCTGGGCTTTTTCAGAAGGTCTGGGGTCTGGTTCTCAGGTCTAGACCAATCTAAGGCTAGACCTGACAGCTTCCTGAGGCCCCCGATTCAGGAATCGGTCATGGATCCACCCCTCAGCCCCCCAGCTTCCGGCCCCCCCATGACCACAGGGAACTGGCAGTATGTCATGTCTTCCCTTCTGGAACGTTCTTCAGGCTGAAAAAAAAAAAAGAGTCTTCTTCCCCCAAGCAGTTCTAGGTTCTGAAAATGTATCAGGGATAAAAATCAAAGATCCTGCCTCCAGGGAGCTTAACAAGGGAGGAAACTTCCAGTTCCGCCCATCCCCTCAGGCCAGTTCTGCCCTCCAGCAGAGAGGAACCCACTCCCTTCTCTCAATTCCTACACCAGCCAGCAGTACGTAGTGCAAACCTCCACCAACCCTGAGTGACAGGTGCTGATGGGCGAGGCACTCTTCTAGGAGGCCTGGCTCTGAACTTCTGTGTGCTCCCATCTCCCTGTCCACACATTTTTATTTATTTCTTTTGAGAGAAAGCACGCAAGAGGGCCAGAGGGAGGGAATCCAAAGCAGGCTCCACCCTCAGCAACCGGGCTCAATCGCATGACTCTGTGATCATGACCCCAGCCAAAATCAAAAGTTGGACGCTCAACAGACTGAGCCACTTAGGCGCTCCAACGTTTTTTTTTTTTTTAAAGTAAGCTCTACGCCCAACGCGGGGCCTGAACTCACACCCCCAGTAATAAGAGCCGCATGTTCTACCAACAGAGTCAGCCAGGCGCACCTCCTTGTCCGTACACTGAAGGCACAGACAGTCTCTGGCCTAAATCCAGATCTTCCAGGGCCTGAGAGCAGCATGGTCCTGGAGAGGTTTCCTGCCAGGGCCTCAACTTCTTCAGTGAACTGGGAGAGTGCAGTTACTCCACTCCTAGTTCAAAATGCTCTTTCTCCTGAAACGACATCCTGTGTGGTCCAGGGAAAAGGCAAATCCCGTCTCTGGGTTTGTTTTTTTGTTTTGTTTTCGTTTTTTTTCCCCAGCCTGAAAACGAGAGGCACAGAAGATCTGTGCTAACATTCTAAGAACCTTGCAGGTCTTGAATTTCTCCGAACCGGCTTAATTTGAGAAGTCAGATCGGCCCCCTGTCGCTCCACCTTTTCAACACATAAAGTTAGATTAGGTCAGATGCACTTGGAGCCACTCCCCTGCCGCACACTCTGCCGCATTCACCGGACCCTTTGCCGGGTCCCTCTTCCCCCTCAGGCCTCAGTTTCCCCATCTGCAGAGTGGGAAGACTGAAGCTAAGCTGACACAGTATGATTACACGTTCGTCCAATCCTGAATGCCCCGAGACCTCCCTGCCCTCTTCGGCCTCGCTGTCCTCGTCTGCGGGCGGGGGGCAGAATCGAGGCCCTGGCTGCACGCTACTTCCGTGTCACCCCTGCCTCGGCGCCCGTCCCGAGGGCACTCGGCGGCCGCGTTCCCCGCCTCCCGGAGAGACCTCGCCGCCGCGCAGCCCTCACCATGGTGTCGGCGGGGAGCGGGCTCGCCGACCACTTCCGCCGCCGCCGCCGCCACCGCCGCTCACGCTCCTGACGGTAGCCGCCCTGCCGCGCGCCACTAAGCTGAAATGAAGTGACAGCGACGCGAGCCAGTCAGCGCGGGGCTCGAAAGAAGAGCAACCAATCCATGTGGAGTAGGGCGGGGTCGACTACACCAGAGGGCCAAGGTTGGCTGTATTCTCGCTGGAGGACTAAGAGAAAGGGCCGTAAAGCGTCGACGTGAGTGCTGAAAAGGGGGGGCGGAGCTACGTGCGACAGCGCCAGTGGCCTTGTGGGTAAAGGCGCATGCGCATGTGAAATTCTCGCTCTTCTCCTGGGCTCCGCGCTGTGGGCAAAGCCGGATATTGCCAAAATTTGCAAAGGAAGAAATTGAGGCTTCGTGGTTATTGGGTTGTGCCTGATGCCTCCCTTAGGGCTCTTACACTTCTGATTTAAATTATTGTTGTTAAAAAAATAAATTATTGTTGTTGAGCCTTGCCCTAGGCACGGCTTTTGGTAGGTTGGAATCCGGACTGTGCCCCTCTGAGGCTCAGTTTGCCCCTCTGTAAAATTGTCTTAATGCTAGTGTCTGCTCTAGGTTGCAGTGAGGATGAAATGAATGAAGCCAGGTAAAAGCACTTAGAACAGCATCTGGCACAAACGGAGTACTTAGGACACGGGCGTGCAATAAATACTTATTGAGTACCTCTATGTGTTTGTTCCTGGAAACAGAGTAAACAAACCAGCCAAAACTGGGCTTCCTGGGATTTAGGAGCCCATTGGGGAGACAAACGGTAAGCAAAATAAATAGGCAAATGTATTAATTCCCTTGGTGCTATAACAAATTGCCGCAAATAGGGTAGCTTAAAACAGTGGGACTTGGGGTACCTGGGTGGCTCAGTCGGTTAAGCCTCCTGCTTCGGCTCAGGTCATGATCTCAAGGTTCGTGGGTTGGAGCCCCACGTCGGGCTCTGTGCTGACAGCTAGCTCAGAGCCTGGAGCCTGCTTCGGATTCTGTGTCTCCCTCTCTATCTGACCCTCCCCTGCTCACACTGTCTCTCTCTGTCTCTCAAAGATAAATAAAAACATAAAAAAAAAAGGGACTTCATTGACAAATCTGAAATCAAGGTATCGGCAGGGTTGGTCCCTTCTGAAGGTTCTGAGGGACAATTTGTCCCAAAACTCTCTCCCAGCTTCTGGTGGTTGTTAGCAATGCTCGCAGTTCCTTGGTGAAACACCAGTCCAGAAATATCAATCTCTGTCACGGTCTTCACATGGCTTTCTTTGTGCGTCTCCCTATTTCAGATCTTCCTCTTCTTCGTTTAGGCCTCTTCTTTAGGCCCACCCTAAATCCAGGATATCGTCTTGAGATCCCTAATTATATTTGCAAAGACTTTATTTCAAAAAAAGGTCCTATTTGCAGGTGTGGGGGTTAGAACATTTCTTCTGGGAGGATGCTACTGAACCCATTACATCAAGTAATTACCAGTCGGGTGACCATTAAGGGTTCCTTCCTCTGCTTTGACCTTCAAGCCTGTAAGTGAGCAATAGGTGCCCTCCTCCCGTGACTCCCCTTCTCCAGGTTTTCTGAGTGTCTGCATTGGCACGGGAGTCTTTCTTACCAAGACCAGGGCCAAGTCCTTCTAGCTAAAAAGACCTTATGCTTCCTGGAGCCGGCTTGGGGAGGCCTTGATGCTCACTTTCTCAATAAAAATTCCCCTGCCCCAGGCCTCCGAGACCTGAGCAGAAGAAGATATAAACACATAGGCTACCCACCTCCCACTAAAATCTCCCCTCTAGGGATCTGGTGAGGGAGGGAGATCTGGGTGCCAAGCTCTGCTATAAATGAACTGAGTGACTCAGGCATGTTACTCCCTTCCCCCTCCTCCTTAATCATCTCTAGCAACCAGGGTTACTGTGTGGATTGAAAGCATGTGGAATCCACATAAAGTGGCAAGCACTTCGTAGCCCTGAATCAACAGTTGTCCTTCATGTCTTACCTTGGGGTCCTGCCACCCCCAGGGCACATAGTGTATTTAGAGGGTGATCCCAGGAAGCCTCCATTGGAGGTGGAGACTGAGAAAGGGAGGGTAGGGTCCTTGCAGGGGGCACCAAAGAGTAGTCAATACAGTAGTCCAGGAACTGGGGGTCAGTCCAGCCGGAGACCTCACGGGGACAACATAAAAGCTGGTGTCTTATAGTGGACCCTACTTGCACCTAGGGTCAGGGCATCTGGAGTATTTATTCAAGGCTTATCTATCATTGGCTTAGGCCTGGGTGCTGGTGAGGTCTGGGATGTGTGAAGGACCCGGGTAGGTGGCTAATAGTGATATGCCACTGGGTTAGAGGGATTAGAGTGACAAGCCAAGCCCTGTTTGCCAATGGTCGGGGCTGATTAATGTCAACAACAGAAACTGAGGTACGATGAACTGTCTCGGCATCACCATGGTGGTGGAAGTAAAAGAAAACCACGGGTCGGTAGACTCCTTTCTGATTTTCCTCAATTTCTCTCCAAATTTCCAAATTTCTCAATTTGCCCAACTAGCAAACTCCGGTTCATCCTTGAAAACTCTGCTTTGGTGACCCCGTGTGGCAGACTGCAGTCACTGCAGTTCTTGTGAGCCCTTGCCACATAGGAATGGCCAATCAGAATTCTCCATCCCCCTGGTCCATCATGATTGGTTAAAGGAGGAGCATGTGACCAACCAAGTTAATTAGGATCTCCCTTGGGAGGGCTACTGAGGAGGCCCAAGAGAGCCTCCCATGGAGGTTGTTAAAAGTGACATAGTGAAAGCTTAGGTTTGTTTCTCTGGATGAAGCTTTCTCTGCATAGTGAATCCAACCTACACAAGAGCTACTGTGGGGAAAAAGAGCCATGGTGTGAGCCCCTGGATCCAGCCAGACCTGAAGTTCTGAAGTGTGACTTTCCACTTAGCCCCAAATGTTGTCCTTTATTGCTTAATTCTCTTGGAGTTTGGACTCGGTCCCTGGCAGTTGGCATAACTGCACTATTGTATAGTTGCTCTGTGAACATTTTAGTGGTAGCCCCCAAATCTAATCATCCCTTCTCTTATACTTTGAACTTCAGTACCTGGTTTGTGTCACATTGTAATTGCTTGCATACTTAAGCCTTCTCAACTCTGACTTGTAAGCCCCTGTTTACCACTGTCAGCTTAGTTCATTCTCCCCTTTCATCAAGGACACATGACCCAGGCTCAACCAATCAGAAGGCTTCCCTGGGATGGCTCTGAAAATGCAGAACTGGAATAATGCAGGTCAGGTACAGACATTGCCTTCTCTACTTCAGAATCTTGGCCCTGTTTACTCCTGGATCCAGCTGTATCTGATGCTTCATAAACCCTCATCTTTCCTTATCTCTTGAACCAATAATGCTATTTCCCCCCAATCTACTTTAAATTGTATTTCTGGGGTCACCTGCGTGGCTTAGTCAGTTGTTTGAGATGTGGACTCTTGATTTCAGCTCAGGTCATGATCCCAGGGTGAGGCTCCAGCCCCAAGTTGGACTCTGTGTTGAGTGTGGAGCCTGCTTGGGATCCTCTCTCTCTCTCTCTCTCTCTCTCTCTGTCTTTTTCTCTCCTCTCTCTCTCCTTCTCCTCCACCTCCTCCTCTGCGCCCTCCCCAAATAAAAAGAAAATAAATATAAATTGTATTTCTTTTTTTAAATTTTTAACGTTTTATTTATTTTTGAGAGAGAGAGAGACAGCATGACAAGGGGAGGGTCAGAGAGAGAGGGAGACACGCAATCTGAAGACAGGCGCCAGGCTCTGAGCCAGCTGTCAGCACACAGCCTGATGCGGGGCTTGAACCTACTGACTGTGAGATCATGACCTGAGCCGAAGTTGGACGCTTAACCAACTGAGCCACCCAGGCACCCCTATAAATTGTATTTCTGACCGCAGAAATCTAAAGATTGAAGGTCAAGGTACCTATCTAATGAACAAAAACACTCTACCCTCCACTAAAAAAGGGGGGGGGGTTGAGAAATTGTAAGACCCATTGTTGTCAACGTTGTGGTGAAACTGGTAGATACATATTCCCTTTCAAGTGGGAAAAACATTGGCATTGTTGGCCAATTATGTCTCAAGAGCCACAAAAGTGTCATGTCCTTCAATTCAGTAAGCCATTTCTGAAATTTTATACCAAGGAGGTCTGGCAAATGAAGGGAATCACTCTATGGCAAGGCCTTGCAGCAATGTTGCCAATTGTAGAATAAGAGAGAGAACATCAGGGTCTAACGGCAGTGGACGGGGCACATAAACTATGGTTCACCCATTAGACAATATTTTCCATTCATTAAAAATTATATGTAACCTCACCACCATCACCAAGGGTGGGCTGGGCTCAGTGACTCACTGTCAAAGAACAGAGTAGAGAAAGGGGAAAATAGTGACTTGATGGTAGAGACATGGGACGGTGGGTCAAATGGCGGGCCCCTAAAGACATGTCCAAGTCCTACCTCCAGAGCCTGTGAATTTGACCGTATTTGGAAAAAGAGTCTTCTCACATTTCATTAAGTTAAGAGATGGTCTGGGGTTTAGGATGGAGCCCAAACCCAATGACTGATGTCCTTCTAAAACAAAGGCAGAGGGAGATTTGAGATACAGAGAAAACAGAGGCAGAGTTTGGGGCGATGCAAACAGAAGTCAAGGAATCCCCAGGAGCTGGAGTGCCCGGAAGCTCGAAGATACAGTGAACGGTCCTCCCTCAGAGTCTCTGGAGGGAAGAAGGCCCTGATCACACCTCGATTTTGTGCTTCTGGCCTCCTGAACTTCCAGAGAATAAATCTGTGTTGTTTTAAACCATCACATCTGTCCTCATTTGTTAGGGCAGCCACAGGGAGCCCACACACGACCTGCACCACGTGATCCAGATGACAGCACTGTGATAAACTGCGTGGAGGTCAGGGATCCCTGCGCTGGTGGGATGGAAGGGGCAGCTCACCCCTGCGGTCTTCCCCCGACACCCACAGACCCGTGCTAATCCCAACCAGAACGTCAAGTCAACCAGCCCCAGATGGGGGGCGCCCCACGGGACACCGGCCAGGCTTCCTCAAGGCTGAGGTCGTGAACAGCAATTTTATTCTTTGTGACCACATTGTTATCCGTGTTAATACTTTATTTATTTATTTTTTAATGTTTTTATTTATTTTTGAGGGAGGGAAAGACAGAGAGAGACAGAGTGTGAGCAGGGGAGGGGCAGAGAGAGAGGGAGACACAGAATCCGAAGCAGGCTCCAGGCTCTGAGCTGCCAGCACAGAGCCTGATGCGGGGCTGAACTCGTGAACCACGAGATCATGACCTGAGCCGAAGTAGGATGCTTAACTGACTGAGCCACCCATGTGCCCCTCTTATTTTATTTTTTAAAAATGTTTATTTTGAGAGAAACAGAGAGAGAGAGAGCTGTAGGGGCAGAGAGAGACCGAGAGAAAGAATCCCAAGCAGGCTGTCAGCACAGAGCCCGACACTGGGCTCGATCACACAAACCATGAGGTCAGGTAATTTAACTGACGGAGCCACCCAGGCGCCCCTTGCTAATACTCTTATTTTAGATTTTTCCTTCCCTCCCGGTCCTCTCTGGGGCCCCAGCACTCTGTAACCCCCATTTTACAGATGAGGACACTGAGGCTCAGAATGGGAAAACAATTCAACCGAAGGCATGCATTTGAAGTCAAGCCAACCGGCTCTCACTACCATACTTGTTCTCCTTCTCTCCCTAAGAAAACTGCATAAACAGTGGATTTTATTTCTTATTTGAGAGACAGAGCATGACTTGGGGAGAGCGGCAGAAGGAGAGAGAAGGCAGGCTCCACACTCCCCGCGCCGATCCCATGACCCTGGGATCATGATCTGAGCTGAAACCAAGAGTCTGACTCTCAACCGACCCAGCCACCCAGGGGCCCCTGCAGAGACATTTGAAACCAAACAATTTTTTTTTACAAACAAAACATTCTTTTTCAACAACTCTGAGAATTTAGGTGTGGTACCTGAGTCCATTACATTGTACCCACGTCAAGTTCTGGTTTTCATGATAATTTAGTAATCTGGGCCATTTCACTGGGTCAAGCCGGGTTAAGGGACCACGGCCATGCTATTTTTGCAACTTTCTGTTACGTCTTCAGCTATTTCAAAATGAGAAGTTATAAAGGCTGAGGGACCAAAGGAATTGAGCGCAGCATGGAAGAGGTACGTGCGCGCCCATGTTCAAAGCCGCTCCATTCATGGCGGCCAAGAGGCCGAAGCAGCCCCAAGCGTTCACGGATGGAAGGATGGAGAAACAAAATGTGGCATATTCATTCGACGGGGTATTATCAGCTTTAAACAGGAAGGAAATTCTGACACACGTCACGACACGGAGGAAGCCTGAGGGACACTGTGCTACTGAAACAAGCCAGTCACAAAAAGACCAAGGCCCCGTGATTCTACTTATAGGAGGTCCCTAAAGGAGTCACAGAGACAGAAAGAATGGTGGGTGCCAGGGGCTGGGGGAGGGGAGAGAGGGGGTAGAGTTTCAGGGAGACAGAATTTCAGTTTTATGAGATAAAAGGCGCTCTGAAGATCAGTTGCATGACGCTGCGAATGTACTTTCATTTGTTTTTATTTAAAATTTTTAATGTTTTTAATTTATTTTTGAGAGACAGAGAGAGACAGCATGAGCAGGGGAGGGTCAGAGAGAGAGACAGAATCTAAAGACAGGCTCCAGGCTCTGAGCTAGCTGTCAGCACAGACACCCCAAAATGAAACACCATCCCCATTAGCAATCACTCCCTCTCCCCACTCCCCAGCCCCTGGCAATGGGGACGCGGGGCTCGAACCCACGAACTGTGAGATCATGACTTGAGCCGAAGCCGGACGCTCAACCAACTGAGCCATCCAGGCGCCCCTGTTTTTTTTTTTAATGTTTATTTATTTATATGGGGGGCAGTGAGAGAGGGAGAGAGAGAGAATCCCAAGCAGGCTCTGCACTGTCTGCACAGAGCCCAATGTGGGCTTTCATTTTATGAAATATCTACTCATTAGTGCCTGTTTGCTGTAACCGAAAGAAATCAAAAGGTTTAGTGTTTGTTGCGCAGCGAGTCCTTGTAGACCCAGCTTGTGTCCTGGGCGGCAGGGGCGGAAGTGGCAGGCTCCTCCTCCAAGAGCCACACTCAGGATGGCAGCATCAAGCCACCAGAGCACTGGCCTGTGGCTGTGAGCACCTGGGTTTTGTTTCGATGGATGGGTTGGTTGGTTGGTCGATTGGGTCATTCATTCCATGAGCCGCAGGTGTCCTAGGGCGCGGGGGCAGCTCCGTCGGTGAAGCATCCGACTTCACCTCAAGTCACAATCTCTCAGTTTGTGGGTTCGAGCCCCATGTCGGGCTCTGCGCTGACAGTGTGGAGCCTGCTTGGGATTCTCTAGCTCCTTCTCTCTGGTCCCCTCCCCTGCTTCTGCACGTGATCTTTGTCTCTTTCTCTCTCTCAAAAAATAAGCAAATAAAAAAACAAAGCAAGATGTGTCCTAAGGTATCAGAAAAGCTTAACACGATATTTTGGGGAGTCTGGGAATGCTAAGAAAATTTCCATATACATTCATGGAAATTACTTCCTTGCCATTTCTGCCTACTAAAGGTTTCACAAAAACTCTCTACTTTCAGATACAGCAGAAACGTGTAGTCGATGTGTGTCTAGGGTGCAAGAAGTCCTTGGGGTGTCCCTCCTCTATTCCCGCTGTCACACACCACCCATCCTGGTTCTCTCCCCAAGACGCCCTAGTATCAATTTCTTGCTTTTCCTTCCTGAGATATTTTCTGCATTTGCCAACACATGTGTGTTTCTCTTTCTTTTTTGAACATTTGTTTTTCATTCCATAACTTCTTCTACACTGGATTTTTCTCTTCTTTTTAAATATTTTATTTATTTATTTGCTTGCTTATTTCTTTTTTTAGCATTGTTATTTATTTTTGAGAGACAGAGACAGATCATGAGCTGGGGAGGGGAAGAGAGACAGAGGGACACACAGAATCGGAAGGAGGCTCCAGGCTCTGAGCTGCCAGCACAGAGCCCTACGCGGGGCTTGAACCCACGAACTGTGAGATCATGACCTGAGCCGGAGTCGGACGCTCAACCGACTGAGCCACCCAGGCGCCCCTGTTTGTTTTTAAAGTAAAACTCTATCCTGGACTTGGGGTTCAAACTTACCACCCAGAGATCAAGAGCTGCATGCTTTCCTGACTGAGCCAGCCAGGTGCCCCTGTTTTCTTTTTCTGCCTTGCCTTTCTCTTCCTGCCTTCCTTCCTTCCTCCCCCCATCCTTCCTTCCTTCCTTCCTGGGATAAAATGCGCAGAACATAAAACCACTTAAACCATTCTAAAGTGTACAGTTCATTGGCACTAAACACATTCACCATGTTGTACAACCAACACCTCTATCTAGTTCCAGAACATTTCATCACCCCAAAATGAAACACCATCCCCATTAGCAATCACTCCCTCTCCCCACTCCCCAGCCCCTGGCAACGATTCATCTGCTTTTGCCTGTTCTGGGCTTTTTTTTTTTTTTTTTTTGGCATTTCTTATTTATTCGCTCATTCATTTGTTTACTTACTTAAAACATTTTAAATGTTAACTTATTTAGAGAGAGAGAGAAACACAGCATGAGGAGGGCAGGGGCAGAGAGAGAGAGGGAGACACGGAATATGAAGCAGGCTCCAGGCTCTGAGCTAGCTGTCAGCACAGAGCCCGTTACGGGGCCCGAACCCATGAACGAGAACATGACCCGAGCCAAAGTTGGATGCTCAACCAACTGAGCCCTCCAGGCGCCCCTATTTACTTTTAAAGTTTTCACTCCTTTGTTTTGAAAGAGGGCGTGAGCCGGGGAGCGGCAGAGAGAGCATTCTGAGCACAGGCGGCACACCGTCAGAGCTGCGCTGGGCGTTTCCTCAAAGTGGAATCATAGGCTTGGGGGCCTTTTGTAACTGGCTTCCTTCACCAGACACAGTGTTTCACGGCTCACCGTGCATGGACCAGCCTTGGTTCCCCTTCATGGCTGAGTACTATTCCATTGCATGGACGGACCGACCAGCTTTGTCTCCCCGTTTATCCACTGATGAACTGATAAATATTTGTTTGTTTGTACAGACCTTTGGGCAATTGAATACTGTTGTCATAAATAATCATGGACAAGTATTTGTTTGAACACCCATTTTCAATTATTTTGGGTTTATACCTAGAAGCAGAATTGCTGGTCCTATGATAACTTTTTGAGGAACTGCCAAGCTTTTCCACAGCAGCGCTTTTCGGTTTTGCTTTCCAATGTAACGATCTTGCTTTTTTTTTTTTTTTAAAGGAGCCCTGCCTCCATTTCTCCCTGCTCCTTCATCTGTCCCCCGCCATGGACACTGTGGTGTTGCTGGGCCTTTCTCCCACCCACTCTCAGCGGTACCCTTTGCTCTGACTCTGGGTGTTTCACAAGGTTCTTTCCTTTTTTTTTTTTTAATAATTTAAAAAAATTTTTTATTTATTTTTGAGAGACAGAGAGAGACAGCGTGAGCAGGGGAGGGTCAGAGAGAGAGAGGGAGATACAGAATCTGAAGCAGGCTCCAGGCTCTGAGCTAGCTGTCAGCACAGAGCCTGACGCGGGGCTCGAATCCACAATCGTGAGATCATGACCTGAGCCGAGGCCGGACGCTTAACCGACTGAACCACCCAGGCGCCCCGGTTCCTTCCTTTTGTACAGTGGGATGAGAGGAAACGACGTGGCTTCCCTCCCTTCCCGACCCTGGCTTCTAGCAACACGTGCAGACACCTGTGACATGTTTGAGTCATGAAATGTGATCATTGGGAGGTTTCTGGTCTGTTCTCTTCTCCCTCTTGGCTTGGGTCTTGCTCCCACAGCTGGTGCAAGCCGGCTCTCAGATTTTCTGAATTCTACCTGGAGCTGCCAGAGACCAAAATAGCCACTGAGTATGTGACCTCTGGTCTGAGCTTGCAAATCGGGGCTCCAGGCCAGTCCAGTGAACTCTTCCCTGGGTATTCTGAGGCTAGGGCCAGAGGCAGATGGCCTTGGAGTCAGCACCCTAGCTAACCCGGGGCCAAGGCTGCTTAGAATGAGATGTCAGTGACCTGAGTGCAAGGTCTACTCCTGTTTCCTGACGATGGGGCCAGAAACTCAGCTTTGTTTTTCTGGCAGTTTTTGGAGAAATCCTGGGCTCTGACGATCATCAGTGGGCCACGTATGTCAGGCATGTATTGGGTGCAGGGACATGGCTGTAATGGTGACAAGTCCCTGACCTGGAAGTTCTAATCCCTATGTCAGAAGAAACGGAAAATAAATTAGGAAAGGAGAGTCTATCATGGAGTGTGATCACTGCTACCAAGAGCAACCAAGAAAAGGAGATGGACCTACTCACAGAGGGTGCGGGGCTGGGTGCGGAATCTCAGCCAGGGAGGGTTAAGAGACCACCTGGGAAGACTCGAAGGGCAGCGGGCTCTCAGCGGACTCTAGAGAAGCAGCTAGGATCGCAGATACCCGCAGGGCATGTTCCAGGCAGAAGGAACAGTAAGTGCAAAGACCCTGGGGTGGTTCTCTGCTAGGCCCTTGGAGGGGTGCCAGGGCTAGAAGTGGGGTGAGTGTTGGGGAGATGGAGAGAGGGGAAGCCAAGGTGGATGGAGCCACATCACCTTCTTTCTTGGCAACACAGGAGCCTGCAGGGGACCTTCGGGCGCCGCCGCACTATGGTGCTGGGCTTTCACTTTATTCCGGTCGCCTCTCAACCTCCTGGCCCGCAGGCTGCTTGTGAGACTCCAGGAGGCTCTAGCCGAGTGCCTTAGGGTCCACGCTTCGGTTTCCTCTGTGAAACGTACCGAATAAGTCTTACAGGCAGGTCGCGGGGAGGGGTCCAGATAAGTCACAGCAGTGAGCAGACAGCCGCGCTCAGTGACTTCAAGCGGCCACTCCGCACAGGACGAACTGACCCCATCACGCAGATGGGGAAACTGAGGTTGGCGGAGGCGGGGAGCTGGCCTTTCCGTGAGGGAGCGCCCGGGTCTGGGCGCGCACGCAGCGTCTGTGCCCCGGGGGCGCGCACGCAGAGCGGCCGGGCCGGGGGCGTGGCCGGGGGCGTGGCCGGGGCGTGGCGGCGCGGGATCCGGGTGGCGGGGGCAGCCGCGGCTGCGGACTCGCCAGTCCCGGCAGGAGCGGGTCAGAGTCGCAGCCTGAGCCCGCCATGGAGCAGCCCAGGAAGGCGGTGGTGGTGACCGGTACGCTGATGGGGCCGCGGTGACAGCGGCCGCGGGCAGGGGCGGGGCGGGCGTCTCCAGAGCCGGCGGGGTCTCCTGGGGCGCGGTGGCCGGGCGGGGCAGGTACTAGAAGTCGTCTTAGGCTTGGGAGATGTCATCGCCCAGCTTAGTCCGCGCAACACGTAGAAAAGTGGGGAAGGAGCGCCCCTGTGTTCCCGCTGTCAGGGGTCGGGGCAGGCAAGGGCGTGGGGGTCCGGTCAAGTGCCCAGCGCGGAGCAGGCCCCTCCGACGTCCTTCCTTCCCCGGGTGAGGACAGTGGCCCTCTGGGCACCTGTCTTCTGTCTGCCCGGCTGGTGGGCAGGACCGGACTTATCCCTGCCCCTCCCGAGGTCGGGCCTGTTCCCCACCCACGGTCCCAGGGGACAAAGGCCAATTTGCGGGCAGGAAGTGCCCCAGTGACAAATGAACCTCCTGCCAGCCACTACTCCCCCAGCCCTTCGCTAACAGGGGGCTGCTCTCCTGAGGCAAGAGCAGGTGGAGGTCGGGGGTCCTCGAGCGGAGAGCCGCTCTCTCTGTTGTCGCCAGGACCCGCCAAGTCAAAATCATTTCGCCCCGGGCTGTTTATGGGTGAGCCCTTCCCCGCTGTCACCAACTCCCTGAAACTAACTGTTCCTCCTCGAGGAGACTCCGCCTCAGGGCCACGTGGGCGTCAACTTCCGCCGGGCCTCTGGTTGGGGGGTCTTTTTGACCGGTCGTCTGGAGGGGTCCAGAGTAGGAGACCCAGCTAAGGTTCACGAAAATGTTTTGTGGACCCAGGAGGGCGAGACTGGTCCCGGAATCCTCAGGAAGGTAGAAGAAGGCATTCACTCAACAGACGTGTGTAACTGGGTCGAGGGTCGCCGCTCCCCACCCTCTCCAGGCACGCAGCCTTCCTGTATCTGGTTATTTGTTCCTCTAGTGTCAACTGGGCAGGCAGCCACCAGACTGGACTTTTTCCTTGCATGAGCTCATGACATCATCACCATCTCCATTTGGCAAAGGGGAAACTGAGGCTTACAGAGGTCACCCTGTTTGTAGGTGGCTGAGCTGGGACTCATACTTAGTTTATTAAGGAGGAGAGAGGGGGCGGAGAAATCCTGTCCCCACTGGGGGTGGGGGGCTGCTGTTCCAGGACACTGCATTCCTCTGGTGGCCTTGACGCCACCTGAGACCCTCAGTCTTACTGGAGGTGTTCATTTTTAGGCAGGGTGACAGGGTGCTTAGAATAGAAGAGCTGTGGACTCTCATGAATCTGGTTTAAAATCCCAGTTCTTTTCCCTTCTGGCTGTGTGACCTGAGACAGCTGTTTTCACCTCTCTGTGCCTTAGTCTCCCCTCTACCCCCGTAAAATGGGCCCGGGAAACAGCCTTGGCCGAAAGGGGCTGCAGTGAGGCTGAATGCCACAGTCCCAGCAGAACACTTGGCGCATCCTCAGGTGACTCTTGGTTTGTAAGTGGGGCCTGGACAGGAGGGTGGGGCCGAGTGTAAGGGGGCCGAGTGGACAGGAAGGTGGCAGGGTAGTGTCTGGACAGTGGGAGGCAGCCACATCCATCCCTCAAGGGTCATTCCTTACCTCGCCGTGCTTCACTGAGCTCACAGACAAAGACAGTGATAAAGTAATTATAGATGGGGGTCAGGGATGGTGGAGGAAATCGCAAGGGGAACAGGCCAGCCCTTTCTGGGGCAAAAGGAGGCCACTGGCCCCTCGCTGGGCACAAGAGTCAGGTGACGGTGAAGACAGGAAAGGACAGTTAAGAACAGAGAAAGGAGGGGTGCTCTGAAGGCCCCTGGGTGCACCCAAGAACACAGGACGAGGCCCCTGACATCATCCCCGGTGAGAGGTGCTCTCCAAGATCCCTGAGGGCAGCAGCCTGACCCTGGGCGGGAAAGCAAAGATCATTGGGTGGTGATACGCTGACTTTCTGGTTTTTGTTTGTTTGTTTCTTTCTTTGTTTTTTGCAGGGTTTGGCCCTTTTGGGGAACATACTGTGAACGCCAGCTGGATCGCAGTCCAGGTAACTCAGATCTGGAGGGTAGGAGTCAGGCTTGGCGCTGGGCTTCCCTTGGGAATATATGGCACGAAAGAAGGGGAGGAGTCTCCGAAGAAGCTTCCTGCAAAATGTTTGTGTCCGATATATGCATCTTTCCAAACGGTAACCGCTGTACCTTGCTCTGCACCAAGCACTCTGAATTTCTCCCACCGCCCTTGCATGGCACTTATTGTGCCCACTTTACTGATGAGGCCACTGAGGCCCTATGTGAGGTCACACAGGGAGGAAACAAGAATGGCATTGCCTCAAAAGTGCCCCATGCCCCAACCAGGTTTGGGGGTGACTAGGCAGGGATGTGGGGGGGATGTGGTAACCTGGCAGAGGGGATATAAAGACCGTCACTGCTGGCTCCCAGCAGCTGGGGGAGGAGAAGGCTGGGAATTGGGGGGATGGGGGGGTCTTTCCCACTATCCTGAACAAGTTATTAGGCTGCAAGCCTTCCAGTTTCTTTGTCAGATGGGGCATTTGGAGAGACAGACGGGAACAATGGGGAGAGAGAAAGAGAGAACCGTTTTTTCCTTGTATAAATCAGATCTGCAGAGACCGGAGCCAAACTCATGTTAATCCTAGCCCATTAGCTGCTTGATTTAAAGCATCCCTTGCTTTTCACTCCAGAGCCCTGAATTTGGAGAAAAATCCAAGTTAAAAAAACCTCAACGCATCAACCCCTAGGTGGGGCCCCCCACATTTTATATCACCCCTCGTGTAGACCTCAAAATCTTGGCTACTTTCCTTTTTAAAAATAAAACAAAAAAACGTTCACCCCACCTTCTGAGCCGGACAGAGGGACGGGGTCCCCGGGACCCTGCAGAGGGAAGCGTGTCCGGGGCTCTGCCCGTTGCACCCGCTCCCTGGAGCCCCAGACAAAAAGGAAACAGCGTGTTTCTGAAGACGTTGTGTGTCTGGCTTTGTGCGAGTTTCAGACAGGAGCCTTCACGGGGCTGAGTGGACACAAAGCCGTGTGTCTGAATTCCTGGGCCCCAGACACTATGATCTGCATCTAAATAGGAGAAAAATCAATTAAACAATCTTTGGAAAGATTTGGGATGCGGATGGTGGAGGATGGCCGCTTTTTATCCCGCTGCCGGAGGCGAAACACCCCTGATATTTTGGTTGCCCAAGTTGTCAGACCTCGCCACGAGAAGCCGCTCAATTTTCTTCCTCAAGCTTATGAAACAAGAAGAGCGCATTCTCCACCATTCCCTGGATAGAAAGACACCAGCCTTCCCAGATCTGATTGTGTCCCTTAAAAAAACACAACACAACACACCCGAACAAAACATTGTAGTTGCTCATACTTACTTTGAACGCGTGAGTATAGTTCCACGAAGTTTTACGCATGTGCACCTTCTTGTCACCTGCATCTAGATCGAGATCTAGAACATTCCTAGCCCCTTTCTCTTCGCAAAAGATCCTCGTGCCCCTTCCTCGCTATTTCCCCCCAGGGGTAAACCCCTCTGCTGACTTATTTTTTTCTGCCACCCGGGGTGATACCTGTTCTAGAACTTGGCGTCGGTGGAGTTGCACGCGGGTCTGGTGCCTTCTGTGTGGCACAGTGTCTGCGGGTTCCTTCTGAGGGGGTGCTGGGAGCTCCCCTTGGTGTGTTTAAGTTGACCTGGCTAAAACGGATTTGACTGTGACCAGGGTGTCCCAATGGGCGGGTGGAATCCATCCCTCAAGAAAATGGGCCTTGGAATGTTCTTGCTGAGTGCTGAGTTCCGGAAGCGGTATGTGTCAGTCCCCTTGAGCTGAAGACGGGAATACTGTCACCCAGGGGGAGCAGCCGTTAACGTCCTGTCCCTACTGACTTTTCAGAAGTCCGAGCTGTCATCTGTAGAAAGAATCCCTCCTCTCTCAGGGACCAGCTAACTTCTCTTGTCTCTCACCTTCTCTTTATCTGTCTCTCTGTCTCTGTGTCTCTCAGACTCCCTCTAGTCTCTCCCTCTTTCCCCTTATGTCTCCATCTCTCTCTCCATCTCTGTCTCTCTCTCTCCCCTTGTGTCTTTCTCTTTCAGTTTCCTTTGGTCTTTCTGTGGGCTGGGTCTCTCTTTTCCTGTCTCTCTCCTCTTTCGGCTCTTTCTTTCTCTTTGTCCATCTCTCTGTGCCTCTCACTCTCTTCTCACCCCTGTCCCCCCCACCTCCTCTATTCCTCTCTCTCGTCTGACCTTTCTTCTTCATGCCTTGGGTGAACTTGTGCTCTAGTCGAAGTGACCGGTTTCCCCACAAGCCCCAGCGGGGGGTGGTGGGGGTGCTGAGGACGGAGGGCACCCCCTTTCCGCCTCTCCCCAGGGTGGCGCTGCCCCTCAGCACCTCTCACAGAAGGGACTTTATTTTTGGAATGTCCCGTCTCCGCCCCACCCCCGCCCCCAGATCTAGGGTGGTGGGTGTGGGACATTGGCTGCAGGTCTCTCTCTTCCTAGGAGGCTCAGGTGGGTGTCAAGGGCCGGGACCCCCTTGGCTCGGGGCCCACTGGAGTGTCCCCTGCCCAAGCGCTGCGAGGAGGAGCTGGGTCACAGGTCCTGGTGACATCACGGGACAATTACTGCCACAGTGAGTCTAGACAGACCTGCTAAGGATATTAACCAGGGAACAAAGGGGCTCTTTGTTGTGGGGTCAAGGGAATCGGTCAGATGCGGCCTCGCGGCGGGGTCTTGTCAGGTAGACTGGGGTGTAGACAATGAGCCGTCTGGGTCGCGGGGAGCCCTGTTCCTTTCACGGGCAGGCGTGTGCTTGGTGGCCGCGCTCACTGCAGTGTCGTGGGACTCGGGGTGTGCTTGCCGCTCCCCTCCTCCCCCAGGAGGACTGTCCGGCCCTGTTGGAACAGAAAGTGGCCAGAGGCAGAGAGTTCGGCTAGATTACAGGCCACCCACTTCTGAGAACTCCGACGAGCCTCCCTCGTAGCTGCCCCTTCCCCTCCGCGGCCACGTTTAAAATTAGGGAATAATTTGCATAAAGCGATACTACAGATCTTCAGTGCCTCTAACACTTCAGTGAAGAGTATTTAAACCCTTGTCAGGGATATTTCAATCCAGATAGTGACCCATTTCCATCAACCTGGAATGTTCCCTCTGGCACATCCCTTCCCAACCGTCTCCACCCTGCCCCCCGAGGCTGCGGCTGTCCGACCTCAGTCACCTTACCAGAGTTTCTGGCTAGCCTCACACTGCAATGAGCAAGAAGCCACAGCCGCCATGTCCCCTGTGTCCCCACTGTGGGCCAGCTGCTTTCACTTGGCCTGAGCTGGTGGGAGGAGGGGCGACGGGCTCTTCTTCACCCCCTCCTCCGGCTGACCTTGGCACTGGGGGCTTCAGGGTTCGGGTGGAGGTGGTGGCAGTATATTTTTGGTGGCAGCTTTCATGATTCCTCCCCGCCAGATAAAGGGGGGGGATAGGTGAGGACCCAGAGCACATGGGGAGCAAAGATTAGGACAAGAAGGTCACTCACAGTGCACCCGGCTGGCTGAGTCAGTAGAGCATGTGACTCTTGATCTCAGGGTTGTGAGTTCGAGCCCCACGTTGGGCATGGAGCCTCCTTAAAAAAACAAAAAGTGAAACAAGAAGGAGATGACTCATTCCATGGCTCCCCGGTGATGCCAGCTCACTTCCTACCACCAAGAACCGATGGGGGCATGTGGCCATCCCACTAAGGCTCACGAAACATCAGCCAATGGAGACAACCCTTGAGGGAGGTGATCTGGGTACGTGACGTTGCTCAGCACATAGCGCCCATTCTGCTGGACAGAGAGGATCCGTAGGGAGGGCCTGGCGTTCCAGGCCACATGTCTGGCCTGAGCACACCACGTGTCACGGCTGCCACCGGAGGGTTATGGCGCCTCCGAGAAGGTTTTCCGGGTTGGTCACTAGTCGAGTTAGCATCCTTTATGCCCCTGCCCACAGAGGTGGTTTCCTCAAGTACACGTGCTTGGGCTTGTGCGTGGCCTGGCCTGTGCACAGCAGGCTCAAATGGGGGGACAGCTCCCCCCTGGAACCACACGAGTAGAGGTGATTTTTTTTTTGAGAGAGAAAGCGAGGGTGCAAGTGAGTGAGGGGTAGAGAAGAGGGGAGGGGCAGAGAGGGAGAGAGAAAAATCACAGGCAGACTCCACACAGTGCAGAGCCTGATGCGGGGCTTGAACTCACAAACCATGAGATCACGACCTGAGAGAAAGTCGGATGCTTAACCAACTGAGCCACCCAGGCGCCCTCCTCCATTCTGTTTTCTGTCTGCAATGAAGTTGCCAACTCTAGGGACGTCATGTAAGTGGAGCCGTACAGTATTTATCTTCTTGTGACTCACTGATTCACTCAGTATAATGCCATCAGTGTTTGTCTATGTTGTAGCCTGTGTCTGAATTTCTGTTGTTTTTAGGACTGAATGATACTCTATCATATGGATATACCGCATTTTGCTTATCTGCTCGTCCATTGATAGATACGTGGGTCCTTCTCCATTTTAGCTGCAGTGATTTATGCTGCCGTGAACATGGGCGTACAGATATTTCTTTCAGATCCTGCTTTCGATTCTTGTGAATATACACGCAAAAATAGAATTGGTGGATCATACTATAATTGTTGTTTAATTTTTTGAGGAATTTCCCTGAGTCATTTCATTTTCTTGTATGTTTATTTATTTTTGAGAATGAGAGAGAGAGAGAGAGAAGAGAGAGAGAAGAGAGAGACCAAATGCGGGGGAGGGGCAGAGATAGGGAGACAGAGAATCTGAAGCAAGTTCCAGGCTCTGAGCCGTCAGCACAGAGCCCAATGTGGGGATCGAACCCACAAACTGTGAGATCACCACCTAAGCCAATTTGGATGCTTAACCAACTGAGCCACCCAGGTGCTTCTGCCCTGAGTCATTTAAAGGTCAATTTCAGAGATGACACCCCTCAACCCCTAAATAATTCATTGTGCATTTCCTAAAACACAGCCTCAGCACAATGATTAAAAACAGACTCATTTATCATAGATGCAATTCTACAACCTACAGCCCTTATTCAGAGTTTGCCAATTGCCTTATTAATGTCCTTCACAGCAGAAGAAAATTCCATATCATATGTTGTATTCAGTTGTTCCACCTCTTTAATCCCCCTTAATCTGGAAAGTTCTTCAGTCTTTCTTTGTGTCTCACATTGTGGCATTTGCTGAGAACTGCTCAGTTCTTCAGAGGGCATCCTTCAGTGCGGTTGTCTGATGTTTCCTCTTGATTACACTGAGGCTGCAGGTTTGGGCAGGAAGCCCTCAGAAGCGGTGTTGTGTCCTTCTTGGTGCATTGTATCGGGAGGCACCAGATTTTGAAGTGTTTTGTGACTAGCGTTGTTGACCTTGAGCATTTGCTAAAGATGGAATTTGGTAGACTTCTCGCCTATGATATTATGATCTTGCCCTTTGTAATTAAAAAGCACCCTGTTGTGAAATACTTTGTGCCATATAAATACATGTTTAGACTTACACCCACTCCTTTTAGTATCCCCTGGTGAGTGTTGCCAGAATCAGTTTTTATTTTAGTTGTTGGTTACCAAATGGCAGTTTTCTAATTTCATCTTTCCTTTGACACTTTTTTTTTAATGTTTATTTTTTGAGAGAGAGAGAGGGAGACACAGAATAGGAAGACAGGCTCCAAGGTCTGAGCTGTCAGCACAGAGCCCAACATGGGTTCAAACTCACGAACTGTGAGATCATGACCTGAGCCAAAGTCAGATGCTTAACTGACTGAGCCACCCAGGTGCCCCTCCTTTGACACTTTTTATGGCCAGTTACTTTTAGGAGTTTATTTGTATCTGTGTGGACTTACCGCCCTAAAATATGATCATCACTTATTCTCAGTCTTTATTTTGATGTTCAAATTGTTGGTGTTCAGATTGTCCCAGATCTGGCTCATGGCAACCCCTTCCGGCCGGCTCCTGTGTCCTTTTTCTGTGTCCCCATCATTCTCTGAGCACATCTTTTTTTGTTGTTGTTTTTTGTTTGTTTGTTTTGGTTCCAGGGTCGCTTTTTGTAAATGAGTTGTTTCAGAATAATTTTAGAACTTAACTTATGAACTTAAGAAAGATTACAAAGCTAATACAAAGGATTCCTGTATACACCTCGTTTGATTTACCCTAGTGTTAACATCTTAAATAACGACTACACTTCCCAAAATGAAGAAACCAGCAGCAGTCCATTACTATCCGTAACCTCTGGACTTTCTTCCCGTCTCATGAATTTTCCCACTAATTTCCTTCTTCTGTTCGAGGATCCCATCCAGGAATCTTCATTGCATTTTTCAGGACATCTCTTTCTGTTCTTTTCTAATACCTACCTGAGTGTTGGATGTCAAGTGCTCCCTGTCCTTTAAAAATTTTTTTAAATGTTTTATTTATTTTTGAGAGAGAGAGAGAGAGAGAGAGAGAGCATGAGCAGGGGAGGGTCAGAGAGAGGGAGACACAGAATCTGAAGCAGGCTTCAGGCTCTGAGCTGTCAGCACAGAGCCCGATGTGGGGCTCGAACCCATGAGCCGTGAAATCATGACCTGAGCTGAAGTCAGACACTTAACTGACTGAGCCACCCAGGCGCCCCTCATGTCCTTTTTAAAAATAAAAAATTAAGATACAATCTTACTGAAATACAATTACATGCCACAAAATTCATCCTTGGACAACCATCACCACTGTCTAATTCCAGAACTTTTTCATCACCCCAGAAAGAAACCCCGTACCATTAACTGTGCCTCTGCCATTCTTCCTTTTTCCCAGGGCCTGATAACTACTAATTTACTCCCCGTCTCCATGGATTTATCCTGTTCTGGACATTTTATATGGAATCATGCATCATGTGGCTTTTTTTATGTCTGGCTTCTTTCACTCAGCATCACGTTTTATTTATTTTTCATTTTTAAAAGAATTTAAAAATATTTATTTATTTATTTTGAGAGAGAGAGAGAGCGAGCGAGCATGCGGGAGAGGGGCAGAGAGAGAGGGAGAGAGAGAGAATCCTTCAGATTATGAGACTGACGCGCTGCCCACTGCGCTAAGAAGGCACCTGAGAGAGAGAATCCTAAGCAGGCTCCACACTGTCAGCAAGGAGCCTAACAGGAGGCTTGAACCCACAAACCACGAGACCGTGACCTGCGCCGAAATCAAGAGTCAAATGCCCACCTGACTGAGCCACCCAGGTGCCCCTCAGCATCCTGTTATCAAGGTCCGTCCATATCGTAGTCCGTCCACGCCTCATTCCTTTGTATGGTTGAATAGTATTCCATTGTATGGGCATACGGTGTTCGACTAGCCATTCCTTAGTTAATAGATATTTGGGTTTTTTCCACCTTCTGGTTGTCCTGGGTCATGCTGCTATGGACATTCACATACAAGGTTTTGTGAGGATGCAGGTTTTCACTTCTCTTAGGCATACATAGACCTAAGAAGGGGACCGATGGGTCATGTGGTAAGTGCAGGTTCACCCACGTACTTTCCCTGCTCCAGCCTTGAAGTAAGCAATTTCAACAGAAAGCCTTCACTTCCATCCTCAATAATATTTACCAACCAGGAGCTGGGGGCTGCGTGTGCTCAGTGCTACTGGGGAGTCATTACTTGTAAGCTGTCTGTGGCAGAGGTGGGAAAATAGACACTCACACTCACACACCCACTGTTACATGCACCCATTTCTTTAAAAAATTTTTTAAATATTTATATATTTTTAAGAGAGAGAGAGAGAGAGAGACCGAGTGTGAGCAGGGGAAGGGCAGAGAGAGAGGGAGATGCAGAATCTGAAGCAGGCTCCAGGCTCTGAGCTGTCAGCATAGAGCCTGATGCAGGGCTTGAACTCATGGATCATGACATCATGACCTGAGCCAAGGCTGGACACTTAACCAACTGAGCCACCCAGGTGCTCCATCAATATTTTGTATGTAGACCCAGAAGTGGAGTTGCTGGATCATATTATAATTCTTTAAGTTTTTGAGGAACCACAAACTATTTCCCACAGCAGCTGTACCATTTTACATTTTTTTCCAAAGATTTTATTTTTAAGTGATCTCTACACTCAGTGTGGGGCTTGAACTCACAATCCCAAGGTCAAGAGTCACACTGTCCACTGACTTAGCCAGCCAGGCACTCCTGTGCCATTTTCCCTCCTTACCAGCAGTGCACAAGGGCTCTGACTTCTCCACAGACTCCTCAACACTTGGTATTTCTTGTCTGCTTGACACTAGCCTTTCTGACAGATGGGAGGGGATGCCTTGTTGGGATTTCGATTTGCATTTCCCTGATGACTAATAATGTTGTGCATCTTTTCATGGACTTATTGGTAGTTTGTATATCTCCTTTGGAGAAATGGCTATTTATATATCCTTTGTTTCTTTTAAATAAAGAAAATTATTTTAGAAAGAAAGACTGCACGAGTAGGGGAGGGGGCAGAGGGAGAGAATCTTAAGCGGATTCCACGCTCAGCGCAGAGCCTGACACGGGGCTCGATCCCACGTCCCTGGGATCATATGACCTGAGCCAAAATCAAGAGTCAGATGCTCAACTGACTGAGCCAGGTGCCCCTAGCCTTTGCCTATTTGAAAACTGGGTTGTTAATTTTGTTATTTTTCTTGTTATTGAGTTGTAGGCCTTCTCTATATCTTCAAGATTTTGATTCCCTGTCGGATGTGTGATTGGAAATATTTTCCCTCATTCCTTGGGCTGTCATTTCACTTTTTTATTGTGTTCTTGGATGCTCGAAAGTTTTCCATTTTTATCAAATCTCGTTTCTGTTTTTCTCTTATTGTCTGTGCTTTGGGTGTTAATGAATTTGTTTTCAGAGGAAAAAAAGAGCTCAATGGGTCTCTTCTAAGGGATCAGGGGAAGACTCACTTATAAATTTTGAAGCTTTTCCCCTGCCTCTAGGATGTGCTGAGTCAGAGATCAGAGCTTTGATTTAACAGTATCATTCACAGCCAGATCTCCGAAAACAACTGCTGAGTGGCGAAAACAGTGAAGAATACAGTTGTTGTAAAAATTAATCCTATGTATTTTCTGAGATAGGTGTGTCTAATTCACGGAGATAGGAGTGTGTGCTGCTAACAATACTTATCTCTGAAGTCTGGGGATGTGACTTGGATGGTGGGGGGGGGAGGGTCTTCAAACTTGATCTGTATGGATTTTTAAAAATTTGCTTTTTTAATATCCTCATCTACTAATTAATTCTACCATCTCTGTTTCTTTATGGTCCCGCTTCTATTGATTGATTTTTCTCCTCCTTAAGGGTTGTAATTTACTGCCTTTTTTTTTTTTTTTTGCTTGTGTGGTAAGTTTCACTTTAAGGCCAGACTTTCTGAATTTTTCTTTGTAGCACGTTGGATACTTTTTTAGTTCCTCTAAATTCCTTGTGCTTTGCACTGGGATACAATTAAGTTGCTGGAAACAGTTTGATCCTTTCCAGCCTTGCCGTTAATTTTCGTTTGTTTTTTTTTTTTAAAGGCAGGACCAGAATGGTCTTTATGCTGAGGCTAATTTTTCTCTGCTTCCTAATGAAGTCTTTCTGCTCTGGCTGCTTCACACCAGCTCCTTTCAAGGCCGAGTCCCTGGTCTCCGCACACCTCTATGCCCATTCCTTCTTAGACTCTCAAAAGATCTCTGTGTTCATCAGTCGCTCCCCTACCCCTCCCTCCCAGTATCTTTTTTCCAGGGCTCTGCTCTGCAAACTGTAGCCTTCTTACCTTTTTAGAAGCCTAGCTTTGACTCCTCAATGTCTGAAAAGTATTCTTTGACACATTTTGTCTATTTGTTTCCAGTTGTTCAAGATTCGGCAGGGTGGGGGGAGCGGGGATCTGATTCTGGAGGCTTATTTTAGCCAGAAGAAATTGTGCTTTTTCCTTTTTTTAAAGGAAGCACATACATGTTTTCAAATGTAATTTAAATTAACATCCTTTGAGCAGTTTTTAGACTATGTATTATATGTGTGTTGTTTTATTTTTCCTCACTATGACATAGGTATTACTGTTAGTCCCATTTACAGATGAGAAAACTGAGGGTCAGAGAGGGTGAATGACTCAGCCAGTAGGGGGCAGGAAGAAGGAGCACACGTGGTCACCTGGCTCTGGAGGCTTTGCCCTTGACTCCGACCCTCCACCATCCATGCATTTAGGAGCCACTTTTCTTCTTTCTTTGTTTATTGAGATGAAACTTACATAAAATTAACCATTTAAAAAATTTTTTTAATGTACTTATTTTTGATACAGAGAGAAACAGAGCATGAGAGGGGGAGGGGCAGAGAGAGAAGGAGACACAGAACCGGAAGCAGGCTCCAGGCTCTGAGCTAGCTATCAGCACAGAGCCTGACGCGGGGCTCGAACCCACGAGCGTGAGATCTGACCTGGGCCGAAGTCGGAGGCTTAACCGACTGAGCCACCCAGGCACCCCTAGACCACACTTTGTTTATTCATCCTTTAATCCACTGATGGATGCTTGGGCTGTCTCTACCTCTTCACCCTTGTCAATAGTGAGGATCTATTTTTATTTACTTATTTTTAAAAGTTTTACTTATTTAAGTAATCTCTGCACCCAACATGGAGTTTGAACTCATGACCTTGAGATCGAGAGTTGCATGCTCTTCTGACTGAGCCAGTCAGGTGTCCCAGGAACTACTCTAAAAAAATTATTTATTTTGAGAGAGAGAGTTCGCATGCAGGGGAGGGGCAGAGAGAATCCCAAGCAGGCTCTGCACTGTCAAGCGCAGAGCCCGATGTGGGACTTGATCCTACAAACTGTGAGATCATGACCTGAGCCAAAAATCAAGGGCTGAATGCTTAACCAACCGAGCTCCCCTCAGGCACACCCCCTCCCCAGGAGCTACTTTTACATGTAGGAAAGGATGAAAAGAGAGGGTCCCAGCTACAGTTAGTCCAAACCCCCATTTATAGTTGAGGAAAGCGAGGCACGTACGTCCATATTTGTTCTCAGTCCACACTTGAGCTGCTCAGTTCAGGCAGTATTTCACAAGCACCTGCCATGTGCATGTCCTGTGCTCTAGCAAGGACACCATCTTGTGGCTGAGGGAGTGTGTAAAGGGAACTGGGTGTCCCCAAGTGCTTCTCAGGAGGCTGTGACATGAAGGCTAAGGAGAGAGTTGACTGACCAGAAAGTAAGGTGAAGAATGTTCCATGGAGTGAGAATAGCCAGTGCAAAGGCCCTGAGGCAGGCATGAGTCTGGTGTGTGGGAGGCCCCGTAGCTGGAGGGAAGTGAGCAAAAGCGGGGGTGGGGGGTGGGGAGGGCAAGGAAGTTGGCAGCGTCCTGCTTATGTGCCTCCTGGACGATGGTGGGGAGGTAGGATGTTTATTCTGGGCGTGGCAGGAAGCGCAGCAGGAGCGTGAGCAGGGGAAGGGTGTGATGGGATTTTAGATGTCGTCTTGGGAGGCAGGCGGTCAGGGCTGAGTAGGGTGGGAGGCCGTGGCGCTCGAGTCTCCAAATGGCCACACAAAACTTGGCTCGTCCCATAAATCACACCCGTGGGATCTCTGACGTCCACGGGGGGAGGCTTTCAAACCCCCGAGCCCTGGGGGTGATACGAGTTGTGTGGAGGATTCATTTTACCACGAAAAGTGCTCCAGTAAAATAGAGTCTGTGCACGTTGTGTGGCCGTTCAAAACAGCCCCCCTGGGTGCGTGGCCGCGGGCGAGTGTGGATGAAATCGTGGGCGTGGAACCCGGGGTCACAGAGGTGAAGCCTTCGCGGGGTGTTGATGCCGTGAAAACTCGCTGGTGAGCTCCATGCCTGCTCCGTCCCCAAATCCCCACACCCTTTAAGGGATGTGCTCCCTGGTCCCATTGCGCAGTCGGGAAGTTGAGGCTTAGATGAAAAGAGAACATGAGAGTAAAACTACTCATGACTGAGAGAAAAAAATTATAAGGGGAGCCTGGGGGGCTCAGCCGGCTGACCGTCTGACTTCGGCTCAGGTCATGATCTCACGGTTCGTGGGTTCGAGCCCTGTGTCGGGCTCTGTGCTGACAGCTGGCTCAGAGCCGAGAGCCTGTCTTCGGATTCTGTGTCTCCCTCTCTCTCTGTCCCTCCCCTGCTCATGATCTGTCTCTCTCTGTCTCTCAAAAATAAATAAATTAAAAAAATTTTTTAATTAGAAGAGAAATGAAATATTTTTGCCACATTTCTCTTAAGGATATTTTAAGGGTTTGAAATTGATTTCACACAAAACGTCACCCCCTCCCCTCCCCACCACCTGCCCCAGCGGCGGCCTGCGCCCACCTGTGCGCCAGTGTGGAGGGGGCAGATGTGCCCTTTCTCTGCCATGGGTTTCTTGGGGGGGGGCATTCTTTCTGATCCCGCATATCACTGGGCTTGGTGACAGGGATGGGGTCTCAGTTCCCTGTGCTGGCATTTAAGACCCCCCTGCCCCGGGGGGCGCCTAGGTGGCTCAGTCAGTTGAGCATCCAACCTTGGTCCAGGTCATAATCTCACCATTTGGGAGTTTGAGCCCCGTGTAGGGCTCTCTGCTGTCAGCACGGAGCCTGCTTCAGATCCTCTGTGCCCCCCTCTCTCTCTGGCCCTTCCCTACCTGCTCACGCACGCATGCACTCTCTCTCTCTCTCTCTCAAAAAAAAAATGACCCAATGATTTGGGGCATCCAAGTGGCTCAGTCAGTTAAGTGCCCAACTCTTGATTTTGGCTCAGGTCATGATCTCATGGTTTGTGAGTACGAGCCCCACGTTGAGCTCCGGATTCTCTCTCAAAATGAATAAAATAAACTTAAGTGAGATTCCCCACACACGTACACCATGCCCCACCCCCATCCTAGTGTCCTTGACGCGCCCTCTCTGGGGAGCAGGTGGGAATTCTCAGTCGGTGAGAAGGGGCCTGCCTTTCTGGGTGTTGGGTGCTCTCCAGCAACTGCGGTCAGATGAGCATGGCGTTGGGACCGCGTGGATAGCAAGTTCAAGGCCACCAGACAAAGTAACCCTGAAGCCACTTCAGGAGAACTCACCCGCAGTGAATGAAATCAGCGCAGCCAAGTGCGTGCAGAAAAGGCTTTGTCTGGGACCCCACATCCACCAGTGGCAGCGTTTTCCACCCCCTGCATGGGACCCGAGGATGACGGGAAGCAGTCCTGCAGTAGTCCTTATTCAGAGTATCAGTTACAAAATGTGTGTTTATATGTGTACTTATTCTTTGAGAGAGAGAGAGCGCGCGAGCGAGAGCACAAGCAGGGGAGGGTCAGAGAGAGAGGGAGACACAGACTCCGAAGCAGGTTCCAGGCTCTGAGCTGTCTGCACAGAGCCCGTCATGGGGCTTGAACTCACAACCCATGAGATCACGACGTGAGCCGAAGTTGGACACTTAACCTACTGAGCTCCCCAGGCGCCCTCATGATGTTTTCAAGCCAGAGGGTCCCCAAGGAGTTGGGCCCATCTGTAAACACGAACTGAGACCCTGCTATGTGGCATGCCTCATAGCGTTATTTATAAATAATTCTCATCAGGTATAATGAGGGGGAAAGTATAATAATGAACAGCAGCAAAGACAATCATAGTAACGAGAGGCAGCACCATCTGAGTGCATACCACACGCCCAGTATCTCTTGGAACTCAGTGTGAATGTGTTCATGTAATCCTTATAGCTACCTTGTGAAATCACTACTTTTTTTATCCCCATTTTATGGATGAGGAAACAGGCTCAGAGAGGTTAAGTAAGTTGCCCAAGGTCACGCAGGGTTCAAAGCTGGATGCCTAGCATCAAAGGCCGAGGCATCATGCTGCCCCCCCCCCCCGTGGAGATGCAGAGAGGGTTTGAGAAGAGTGAGTGGGGAGGGGGGTCAGGGAGGAGCTTTGGGGAGGACCAGCACACGCACCTGTCCTCCCACTCCGCGCACTGAGTCAGGAGCCCCACCTGCCGTCTGAGGACGGGCCAGTCTGTCCCCGGGGACGCAAGAACCCTGCAGCCCTCACCTGCTGCCACAACACACCCTCTTGTCTCCCCTCTAGGAGCTGGAGAAGCTGGGGCTCGGCGACAGCGTGGACCTGCACGTGTATGAGATTCCAGTCGAGTACAAGACGGTCCAGAGGCTCATCCCTGCCCTGTGGGAGAAGCACAGCCCACAGGTGAGTGGGGCGAAGGCAGGGGGCTTGGGGCCCGCAGGTGGGCACCCCGTGAGCGGATCTGTGTGGCTTTGTCCCTGCTTCAGTCACACGGCAGGTGCCATGGCCTTGTGCCACACTTTCCTCAGTTACCCATGGACGTGAGGGAGGAGTGTAAACACCTGTGACCCCACAGAGCCTGGTTTTGTCCCCCTGGAGTTCTGTATCGGTCACGACACATTTAGTTCTATGTGACAGGCAGAGCGCACCTTAACTCAGCTTAAGCACAAACATCTGTATGCTTCAGGTACAGCTTGATCCAGGCACTCGCCCAGTGTTATCAGCCTTCCCTCTTGGCCATCCAGCTTTGCTTTGTACTTCGCTTTTGCTTTGGCAAAGATCGGCGGCTTCTGGCTGATACGCCGCCAACTCAGCCCCTCAGAAAGCAAACATCTTTCCTTTTGATAATTCCCTGGCTCATTCTCACTGGCCACTTGGGGCCCCTGCCAGTCCCTGAGCCCATCACTATGGCTGGGGGCTGGAGGGAGGAATGCTCTGACCTGTGAGGCCTGGTCACATGCCTGCTCCGGTGGCCAGCTGGTGGTCTCACCTCTCTCCAGACCTCCTGGAAGGAGAAGGGGGAGTTGAGGGTGCCGCAAGGGGACAGTGAGTATGGGGAGGGAGCTGTCACCATCACCAGATGTGGTGCGATGGAGGCCAGACAAGGAGGAGTCACACTGTCCCACCACAGTCACACGTGGCTCAGAGAGCTCCAGGGGGTCGGGAGGGAAGGTTGCCTGGGAGGTGACCTGGGCTAGTGTCTCGGATAAGTGAGGCCCTGGTGGCCTGTGGGCGCCCTGCCCAGCTCCCCGCCTTCGCCGCCCGGCGCAGGCCTTCCAGTCCAGTGGAAACTTCCTTCCTAAAGAGCCTCTGTTGAGTCTCAAGTGGACTTTGCCCCTTGTGAGAGCGGGACCTGGAGGCTTAGTGAGCCGTGAGTCTGTCAATGGGCTATTTTTTCTTTTTCTTTTTCTTAAAAAAATTGTTTAAATGTTTATCTTTAAGAGAGAGAGACAGCATGAGCAGGGTGAGCAGGGGAGGGGCAGAGAGAGAGGGAGACACAGAATCCGAAGCAGGCTCCAGGCTCTGAGCTGTCAGCACAGAGCCCGACGCGGGGCTCGAACCCACGAACCATGAGATCATGACCTGAGCCAAAGTCGGACTCTTAACCTACTGAGCTCCCCAGGCGCCCATCTTCTGCTTTTTCTGTGCAGTCCTGCCTTTTTCTAGTTAAACCAACAAACAAAAGACCCTACGGCACGAACATGTTTTTACAATTTTCCCACCATAGAGACCCTCCCCCCCCACCCCCCGGGTAGTTAGCTGTCACCACGATTATCGCCATGTGATCACTCACACCCGTGTCTGCATACATACATGTGCATGGACACTAGTGTGCGCACACGTGTGCTGTGGACGGGACTCCTGCGGCTGCTGTAAGAAATGGCCGTGAACTCCGAAGCACAGAAATGTAGTCTCACATTTCTGGAGGCGCAGGAATCTCCAATCGAGGCATCAGCTGCGGGATGCCCTCCCTCAGGGGGAGGGTCATTTCGGGTCTCCCAGCTTCTCCCCCTGTGGTCACATGGGCTTCTCCTCCTCTCTGTCTCTGGCTTTTATTCATGGGTCTCTTGTAAGGACATGTGTCATTGGATTTGGGGTCTGCCCAGATAATCCAGGAAGATCTTGTTAAGAGATCCTTTACTGGGGCGCCTGGGTGGCTCAGTCCGTTGAGTGTCCAGCTTTGGCTCAGGTCATGATCTCATGGTTCGTGGGTTCGAGCCCTGCGTTGGGCTCTGTGTTGACAGCTCAGAGCCTGCAGCCTGCTTCAGATTCTGTCTCTCTCTCTCACCCTCTCTGACCCTCCCCTGCTCACGCTGTCTCTCTCTCTCTCAAAAATAAATAAAACATCAAAAAAAAAAGAGATCCTTTACTTATTACTTACATCGATAAAGACCCTTTTCCCAAAGAAGGTCACAGTCATGGTTTCCAGGCAATTAGGACAGGGACTTTTTTTTTTGCCCGTGGGGGGATCACCTTGTAGCTCATCATACAACAGGGGCCGTTTTGTTTCACGTTCACCAATATTCAATTTACGGAGCTCCAGCTAGGACTGCTCCAGGTGTGGGGAGGCCAGTAATGAACGAGGTCCCCTCCTAACTCCAGAGAGTTGGTCTCCAGCAACACGACCCACTAGACAGCCTCACGCCTTTCCCCAGGACACTCTGCATCTCCTCCCAGCCACATTTAGAAGACGTGGAAACAAAGAGGTGAAATTAATTTTAATCATTTCCTCAGTGTAACCTATGTATCTAAAATAGTGTCCTCTCAACCGGTAATCAATTTTTAAAAAGTTATACTTCTTTAAATTACATTTTTTGGTTTATTTATTTATTTTTGAGAGACAGAATATGAGCGGGGGAGGGGCAGAGAGAGAGGGAGACCCAGAATCCCAAGCAGGGTGCCAGGCTCCGAGCTGTCAGCTCCGAGCCCGACGCGGGGCTCACACTCATGAGCTGTGAGATCATGACCTGAGCTGAAGTTGGACCCTCAACGGACTGAGCCACCCGGGGGTCCCCGGCTGAAGGTAGTTAATGAGGCATCTTACATTCTCGTTTGTGCCCAGTTTCCAAAATCTGGGGTGTGTTCTGCACCCATTGAACATCTCAAAATTGTGGGAGTCACATTTTAAGTGCTCACCAGCTGCGGGTGGCCCCTGGATGCCGCACGGGACAGCATACTCACCAGCCTATATTTTATTTTTATTTTATTCTATTAATTTTCTTATATTTTAAGGGGCGGGCACAAGTGAGAGGGTGGAGAGAGAGAGAGAGAGAGAGAAGTGAGGCTCACCCAAAGCGGGGCTCGAGCTCACCATCATCAGCCCATATTTTAAATGGGTTCAGGTCATGATCTCGCAGTTCATGGGTTCAAGCCCGGCATCAGGCTCTGTGCTGACAGCCCGCAGCCTGGAGCCTGCTTCAGATTCTGTGTCTCTCTCTCTCTCTCTCTCTCTCTCTCTGCCCTCGCCCTGCTCATGCTCTGTCTCTCTCTCTTTCAAAAATAAACATTAAAAAAGTTAAAAAAAATGTTTATATACTTTCTTATAATACCTTCTCTGTGTGTAAGCATATATACAAATAATAATTACTAGCTGAAATTCAACTGTACTTAATTTTATAAATATTTTGTTGTGAGCATTTTATTACGTAAGTCATTGAAAATCCTCCCTTATGTTAATGGCTGGGCAGATTATAGTAATTGACATAACCGTTCTCCTAATTTTGAGGCTGCCAGTGTTTTCATGCTTTTTTCTCATTCTTATGAAAAACACTGACGTGATCACTGACAGATTACTACCTCTTTGAGCACTGTTAGGTTTGATTCCTGAAAGCTACACTTTATCTTTTGTGTTTGGCAATATGTCTTGAAGACATCGAACTGCTCTTGGAAGGTCAACTCCATAATGTATTTAGCCAACCCCCTACTAACGGCTCATTAGGTTGTTTCTGGTATTTGTACTAACACGGTTGCGATGAACACCCTTGCATGTTTCCCTCTGCCTGTCCCTTTGTGGGGGGCGACTGTATGCTCTATTCCAGAAACAATGTGGCTCCAGGCAGAGCCCGGAGAGGATGCCGCCTCTCCTCCGCCTGGCGGGGGGCGGGAGGGACCCCGTCTCACGGCCCTGCCCGTCTGTCTGCAGCTCGTGGTGCATGTGGGGGTGTCGGGCATGGCGACCGCGGTCACACTGGAGAAATGTGGGCATAACAAGGGCTACAAGGGCCTGGACAACTGCCGCTTCTGCCCTGGCTCCCAGTGCTGCGTGGAGGACGGGCCTGAAAGCATCGACTCCATCATCGACATGGACGCTGTATGTAAGAGGGTCACCACGCTGGGCCTGGACGTGTCCGTGACCATCTCCCAAGATGCCGGCAGGTAGGGTGCCTTGGGGTAAGCGTGAGCTGTGGTTTCCCTCCTCCACTGGCCCAGGCTAGCGTTGAACAAGGCAAGCGCGTTGACTTTGGCCTCTGGGATGAGTGCTCCCCATTCGTGAGGCTCAGAGCCAAGTACATGCACGTAACAGGTGCCATGGATTCTGCTTCTAGAGCTCACTGTGTACGGATCTGCCCCTCCCCCCAGGTGCTAGCATCTGCCACCCAGATGCTGCTGCCCCAGCTCTCTCCCGGGGGCTTCCCCCACCCCCAGCCCTGGGGGTCCTCCTCCTCCAAGCAGTTGGTTTCTGTGTGTGTTTTCTGTGGCTGTTGTAACAAAAACATCACCTTGGCAGCTTAGGACAAGAAAAATTTATCGCCTCCCAGTTCTGGAGGCTCGAAGTCCAAAATCAAGGGGTTGGCAACGTGTGCTCCTTCTGGAGGCCCGGAGGTGGACCCTGTTCCCCGCCTCTCTCCTGGCTTTTGGTGGCTGCCGGTAACCCTTGGGGCCCCTTGGCTTGTGGCTGCAGCACTCCGATCTTGGCCTCCATCTCCACACAGCCCCCTTCCGTGTGTGTATTTACATGCCCTTTTCATAAGGACATCAGTCACTGGATGTAGGACCTACCGGGTCCAGTATGATTTCATCTTAACTAATTATATCTGCAAAAGCCCTACGTCCAAATAAGGTCACATTTTGAGGTTCCGGGTGAACATATATTTTGAGAAGAAACTCTTTAGCTTCTTATGAGGTCTTTTATAAATTCAAGTCAGATGGTGTCTGTTCCCGGCTTAATCCCTCCTGCAGCTCCCACTGCACCTAGAATAAAAGCCAACCTGTCTCCACCACCATCCACAGGCTCTGCCCACCTCTCCACTCTCACCTGCCTTCACTCTTCTGTCCGCCACTGCACGCCAACCACACAAGCCAGCCTCCCCTGGTTCCTCAAATACAGCATGCTCTCTCTAGCCTCAGGGCCTTTGCACAGGATGTGGCCTCTGCCCTCATGTGCAGATCTCACCTCCCTCTGATAAGGCGTCTTTTGGTTCTTAACTCCAACACGTTGTCTTCTTGGAGGGGGGCGGGGGGGAGTGGGGGGGAGGGACCCTCCGCAACCTCCTGGACCAGGTTGTGTCCCCTCTGCTCAGTGCCGTCTCTGCACCAGGTGTCTCCATTTCTCAACACTCTGTACATGTCTCCAGCCCCAGGTGGCAGATCCAGTAGACTGAATGGAGTAACGGAATTCACCGCCATTCTGTTTTTGATTTTTAATGTTTTTTTATTTATTTTGAGAGAGAGAGTGAGTGAGCAGGGGAGGGGCACAGACAGGGAGACAGAGAATCCAGAGCAGGCTCCACGCTGTCTGCTCAGAGCCCGAAGTGGAGCTCGAACTCATGAACCCTGAGATCATAACCTGAGCCAAAACCAAGAGTTGGACGCTTAACTGCCTGAGCCACCCAGGTGCCCCCATCACCCTGTGTTCAAAACTAATTACAAATCGCACAGATAATTCTAGACTATATTCTCATATGTTCCCACTGTGGAAAATTCTCTCCCCCTCTCGCCTTCTCCCTAGCGATCCCTCTGTTAAAGCTGAGACTTAAATTCTAAAACTTCCTGCGCACCAACACCTTTCCAGAGACACTTAACCCTTGAACAACGTGGGGGGTCGGGCTGCTGATCACCCCCCTGCATACAAAATTTGCATAATATTTGACTCCCCCTCCCCCACCAAACTTAACTGCTAATAGACCACTGTTGACCAGAAGCCTTACTGATAACATAAGCAGTTGATTAACACACATTTTGTGTGTTATTTGTGTGTATGTATACACACACACTACACACACACACACACACATCTATACATAACATACTGTATCCTTACAATAAAGTAAGTTAGAGGAAAGAACATGTTATTAAGAAAATCATGAGGAGGGGGCGCCAGGCTGGCTCAGTCAGTAGAGTGAGCGACTCTTGATCTTGGGGTAATGGGTTTAGGCCACTAAAAAAATCAGGGGGAGCCTGGGGGCTCAGTGGGTTAAGTAGCCGACTTCGGCTCAGGTCATGATCTCACAGCTTGTGGGTCAGGCTCTGTGCTGACAGCTCGGAGCCTGGAGCCTGCTTCAGATTTTGTGTCTCCCTCTCTCTCTGTGCCTCCCCGCTCACACGCTCTCTCTCTTAATAAATAAACACACACAAAAAATGTTTAAAAATCATAAGGAAATGGAAGCATCCCAAATATCCATTGATTGATGAATGGATAAAGACATGATACACACACACACTCACACACACACTCACACACACACACTCACACTCTCACACACACACCCACACACACTCACACACACACACAGGAATACTATTCAGCCGTAAAAAAAAGAATGAAATCTTGCCATTTGTAACACCATGGATGGAGCTAGAGAGTATAATGCTAAGCAAAATAAGCCAGTCAGAGAAAGACAGATACCATATAACTTCACTCATATGTGGGATTTAAGAAACAAATGAGCAAACCAAGAAACAGTCTTAACTACAGAGAACAAATCAATGGTGATGGAGGGGAGAGGTGGGGGGATGGGTGGAGTAGGTGATGGGGATCCGGGAGGGCCCTGGTGATGAGCGCCGGCTGTGGTACGCAAGTGTTGAATTACTATATCCTACACCTGCAACTAATATCACACTGTATGTTAACTCACTGGAATTAAAATATAAGCAAACAACAATAACAACAAAAAATCATAAGGAAAAGAAAATGCATTTACAGTTCTGGATTTGCTGAAAAAATCCATATATAAGTGGACCCTTGCAGTTTAAAGCCATGTTGTTCGGGGATCAATGGCATATGGACACTTGGTGTGCTAGTTTAGGATTTTGTCCTATTTTGTTTTGCTTTTATGTGGATGGGGTTACATGATGTGTATTTTCCTGAGACGGTTCTTTGTCAGTGTCACTTGTGGGCACGCAACGTGCATCTTGGTGAATTCTCCATTTCCTTCTGGATCTACGTGCCTTGTATATGGCTGCACAGTATTGCATTGTGTGGACGAGCCAAGTTAGTCAGCCACTCTTCTGTCAATGGACGTTTATATTGCGTCCTGGCCCGTTTGGGATGCTGCAACCAAATACCACATCCCGGGCAGCTTTATCAACAACAGATAGTAATTGCTAACAATTTGGAAGGCTGGGAAGTTCAAGATCAAGGCACCCGTCTGCTCATGTGCTGATGAAGGCCTCCCTCTGGGCTACAGACTGCCCACTGTTTGCTGTGGCAGGAGGAGGGGACAGCTCTCTGGGGTCTCTTTTGTAAGGGCCCTAATGCCATTCATGAGGGGCTCTCACTTCCCAAACGCCCTACCTCTTAAGACTATCGCATTGGGAGTTAGGGGCTTCAACGCTGAATTTGAAGCGGGACATTCAGACTGGGGCAACTTACTTCCTAGTTTTCTTTTATACATAACAATGCAGTGAATGCCTTGTTGCTCTTTCTTGTGCCCTCATGCCACTGGCTTCTGAAGACAGATTCTAAAAACCAGAAAGAATATGTCATAAAGTCTGGGCATCTGCAATATTCCTAGCCTGCCAAATTTTCCCCCTGGGGCAATTCACACCCCACTGGTGGCGTCTCATACTGCCTCCTTCGTCACATATACACCAGCACACGAAGTTATTAGGTTTTTTGTTTTTTGGTTTTTTTGCCAAACTGGGGAGGGTGAAGTGGTATTCCATCTTGCAGTTTTCTGGTGAGGCTGGGGGTCTTACGGTAGATCTGGATGGTGGCTGTCCCATTATTCTGCATATTGACTCTCTGACCCTGTTTTGGTCTCCCTTTTGCCTCCCCCCCACCCCCCCACCCCCGACGCCCTGCAACTTAGGTACCTCTGCGACTTCACCTACTACATGTCTCTGTACCAGAGTCACGGCCGCTCAGCCTTCGTTCACGTGCCCCCACTGGGCAAGCCGTACAACGCAGACCAGCTGGGCAGGGCACTGCGGGCCATCATCGAGGAGATGCTGGACGTCCTGGAGCAGTCAGAAGGCAAAATCAGCTGTCACCACAAACACTGAGAGCCTCTTAGGCCTCCCAGGACCTCGTCCCACTAGGGACCCCGGGAGGGACGTCTGCCTTCTGGGGCCTGGCCAAGGAGGATAAGCCTGGCCGCTGGGCGTCTGATTTGGACCAATATTCCGACTTACACACCTCCTCTCCCTTCTCCACAAAAGGGCTGGTCGATTGGCAAGGAGTGGCTGAAGATGGTTCCTCTCTTGCCCTTTGCTTCAGGGGACACAGTGGAGATGGCCGGGAAGCCGGTGGGTCCCGATCTCCACAGGGAATCCCCGCTGAGTGGATTTCTGCTCTTTGGTCCCACAGCTGGGGCTGGGGCCACCTGTTCACCGGGCCTGTCTGAGTCTCTGGCAAAGGGATTCCGGCGTCCCCTCCGTCCGTGACTGGCTTTTCCCAAACTTAAAAACCCCTTGGAATGTCTTTGCCCTGATTCATGGCCCAAAAGCCTGGACAGCTCTGGAAAGGGCTGCCTTGGGATATGCCTGGCGCTGTTTCTTATTCTCTTTTTAAAAAACAATAGTGCTAGTTTGGGCACGGAGGAATTTCTATTCGCTTTGGTTAAAACGCAGGCTTTAGCCGACAACAAAGTGTCTTTTCTTTTTCCTCGGGTGCTGCCCATGCTGCCTCTTTTCTCTGAAAACCGGACCCACACCTTTCTGCCGGAGCTGACATCAGTGCCCTTTCCTCAGGGCGGGCAGGGCGCTTGGCCAGGCCACGAAGGAGTGGGAGCTGCTGCCCCCGGTGGTTCAAAAGGTGGGCTGACCCGTTCAATGCCAGAGCGGTGAGCTGGAGCCCTGGGTCCTCGGGAGCAGGGCTACCGGTGGGAAAAGCCGACCTTGTCGTTTGACACATGACTTTGTGTTTTTTTAATATGTAAAAATGTGTAGCAGCTGCGAACCCAGCCCACCTCTGGCCTGGAGTTTTTCAGACTCGGTGCTGGGGACCAGCTTCTTGCTCTCATGGGGCGGAGGGTGCCAGAGGGCACCCCAGGGGGCTGGAGTTTGCTGAACTCCACGTGTGCTGGCCTGTTGGAGCAGGAGGGTGGCAGAGCAGCCAGTGGGCTTTTGTGTCGATGGTTTTGGAGCCGCGCCCAGAACTCAGGAGTAAATTTTGATCTCACTCCCTGGCAACTTTGAACTTAACCAGCTGGGGATGAGAGTAAGGCCACCCAGCTGGACGTTGATACCTGTCTGAGAGACAGAGTGACAACAGCGGCCAGGAAGCCAGCCGAGGAAGCACACGTTCGAGAAGGGTTCTGCTTTGGGAGACTGTGTGGCTTTATCACACCCCCAAGGGTGAGGTGTGCTGGGATCTGATGCCGTGGCGGAGCCTGTGGTGCTTCCCAGCATGCAGTTCTTCTGAAACAGACGAGGGTTGGGTTTGCTTTCTTCATTGCTCACCTCCTTCCCCTCTTGTTCCGATGGCTAGGGGAGGTCCTGCCTCTGCTGAGCTGCTGTGTCGTCGGGGAACTGGGTCCATGGGTTTCTGAGTTAAATGCATTTTCAGGGTCCTGGTTTTCCTCTGGAGGCAGGAGTGGGCAGAAGTGGGTGACTTGGGGCCGGCACTTGGCAATGGGTGTGGACTACGGCTGGCAGGTCGAAATGATTGGGACTCTGTCCTCTCTCTGTGCCAGCCTGCCTTCTACCAGAAATGCCCCTTTAACGTCCCCAATCTGAGTTTGTAGTCTCCTGAGAGAAATCTGCAGTGTGGGATTCTGTGAGCAGAAATGGTGGCTCTTCTGTGTATGGGAACCCAAGGCTCATGGGTCCCTGAGAGGTCTTATTCAGAGCATCCGGCTTCATGTAGCTCTCTTCCCCAAAGGTCTGATCTGCAGGGGTCCGAGGAGGCAATGAATCCAAGCAAGATGGGGGAGGGGAAGAGGGGAGGGGTCCTGAAGATGAGCCAGGTCTGTGCTCAGCTGGGTACGCGCTGGAACCCAGACGCACCGTCCCCAGACTCACATTTTCATCTTTCTTTCGCCTTCATCTCGCCTCTCTGTTTGAAGCACCATGTAATTCAGAAATTTAGAGATATAACTTATTGTCCGATCATTGTCGACTGTATGTGTGTCATTTTTGTGTTCCTGCAATGGTTGTAGATTTCCTCACCAAGTCCAGCCGGAATCCTCTCCTTGTCCACGAGGCAGAGCATTTCGCTCGTCCTTATTCAATCAGACAGCCATTAAACATTTCACCCACTTCCTGCCAGCTTTTTTATTGTCCAGTTTTGGGGCAAAGTCACCTGTTCTCTCCATGGCGTGTCTGTCTGCATTTGTTAGGCCTCGGGCTAAAATGTCCTTGTGCAAGATGGGAGGACCAAGTCCCATTCTTCCTCCCTCATCATTCGCAGAGTCTCAGGGGGAGGGGTCATGCAAAATGGAGTCAGGTGGGTGTGGCTTAGCGGCGTGGGGGAGGGGAGAGACGCTGAAAGAGAAGGTGCAGCAAGTGTGAGTGGTAGGAAGATGGGCAGAGGGATGTGGTGGGAAGGCTGCTGGGGGAATCTTGTGGGAGGGCGGAGGGGTGCCAGGCTGGGGGACGGGGACAGCAACAGTCATCTGGGTGTCCGGTGATGGCATCTCCTTTAAGGGGCCAGAGCCTCTGCACCTCACATCTTTCTCCTCTCAGCCCCTTTGGCTCCCCGTTCCTCACCAAAAAGAAGGTCAGTGGTGGTACCTGAGTGTGTAGCTTGCAAAAGAGATAAGAAGGAGTGGTTGGAGATGAAGAAAGGTGGGAAGAAGCAGGGAGTTGAGCGGGTGGCCTGGGTTTGTGCCACCGGCCCACCTGCTCCGGTCAAAGAACAGCCAAGGTCCCTTGGCCGCTGGGAGAGACGGGGCCAGGTGGGGGACAGAAGTCACCACTTCCCAAGCGGTGCCGGGTCTTGGGGGAAAATGTCAGATTGCAATGGTTTCAGCCAGGCAAATACTTTTCAGCTGCCTTGCTTGTTGCTGGCATGGTAACTTCTAGAACAGAAAGGGCCTGCCTAGGGGGGGGATGGCTTGGAAAAGTAGATTCAGGATGCCTTTTTGTTGTCTTAGGAGTTTCTGCAGGAAGCCAGGCCAGCTGGTGTGTGAGACCCGCAGCCTGTGTCCCCTGAGGGTGACTGGGCCGGGGAGGGAGCTGCTCCTGCAGGCCCGCCCACCACACCAGCCTCTTGTCTGCGGCCACTGTCTAGACTGTTGACCTTTGACCTCTCCACCCCTTGGAGTGTTTAAACCCAAACATCCCCTTTGGGGATAGTGGGGACAAAGCCCCATTCTTCTCCTTGGCCCCAGCCTCCCCTCTGAGACCCTCGAAGGCGCATGCGTGAGCCTGCAGGCAGTGTGGGGACAGGCCGGTGCTGCCAGGTGGCTCCTCATGGCCACCAGTCCCACTGGATCCATGGGCTCCAGGAGCCAAAAATGGCTTTTGTCTTTATATCCCAGATTAAATCTCCCTTCTCCAGGAACAAGTGCCTCAAAAGGGCCTGGCTGTTGGCTGGGAGGGGAGGACGTCTCTATTTTTGTGGTGAGGACCCACGTTAAAGGCCACGGACTCCTCACACCGATAGAAGGAAGGCTGTTTGGGGTGGGGGGGGGGCATTGGCTGGCATTCACATCTTGCGTGGACGCTGAACATTTCTGCTAAGAGACTCTGTCCCCAAGTTCATGGGCAGTTGTCACAAGCTGAGTTTCATGGGCTTCCAGACCTCTGGGGGACCTGAGCTGCCCCTCCTGCCAAACCCATTTTTCCACCCCCCGGCCCCCCTCAAGCCTTCCTTTCAGCTGCCTGGAGACCCACAGAAGTGCCTGCCTCTCTGATGAACATGGGGCACAGAGCGAGGGGATGAATGAGAAAGAGAGAAGCCACCCCAGGCTCTGGGAGGTGGCCCTGGCTCCCCAGGGCCCTGGCCAGGGTCACCCGAGCCATTTGCAGAGGTGGGGTCTGGAGTGAGTGACTTTTGTGACCCAAGCTCTTTGCCTCCAGGAAGTCACGGAGAAAGCAGTTTGGAATCGGGCTCTGTGCTCCCCAGGCACATGCCAGGAAGCTACATCGGGATTTTGGGGGAGCAGAGTTGGCTTTTTGCCAGCCCTAGGGGTACCCGGCATGTTTCTGGGGCCCCGTTAACATCTCAGGTTTCTGTCTCATTCTGTATCTCTCTTTAGGAAAACCCTTTCCCACCGAGGGTAACTGCATTTTCTGTCGCCCCCAGGGTGGGCCTGGCCCCTGCAGCCTCGGGGTGGCTTCTCCCTGACCCCCAGATCCTGTGAGTGCCTTGTCCCAAACCCTCCTGGCTGGGACCCCTGGCTGGGGAGGGTCTGTTGGACTTTGCTGGGGGCTGGGCTCTGGGACACCCCAAACCTGACACCCCAGAAAGCAAATAAAACAGTTGAAATATGTGATTTGTGTGTCTTTGTGAGAGGTTAGCGGCCACCAGGGTCATCCTCAGCCTGAAGGCATCAGTGGGCAGAGTGGGGCCTGACTCAGTGGGATTTCTGTCCTTAGTGCCCACTTGGTGGCGCTGTTGTGAGTGTGCTGAATGAGAATGACGAGAGGCCCTCACAACCCAGTGCCTCTGTTCTGATGCAGAGAGATCAAGTAACTCGCCTACCGTCCCACAGCAAGGGGGTGGGCGCTGGGGTTGGAATATGATCGTTTAGACTCCCAGCGCGTGCAGAATTCCCACTTGCCACCCTGCGGTGGGTGTGCCATTACGACCTTTTGCAGACAGGGAAACTGAGGCTCTTCTGGTGAAGCCTCTTGTGGCCAGGGAGAGGAGAGGCCGGAAGGAGAACCCAGGCGGTTTCTCTGGAGTTTGAACCAGAAACAGGGCTTGGTCATGCCCCTATGTTGTCCTCAGAAGGAATGAAGACACTGTAGGGTCAGTGGCTTTCAAAAAATAGATTTTTAAAACAAATTTTTCCTAATGTGCTTTTTATTTATTTTTGAGAGACAGAGAGAGATAGAGCACCAGCTGGGGAGGGGCAGAGAGAGAAGCCGACACAGAATCTGAAGCAGGCTCCAGGCTCTGAGCTGTCAGCACAGTGCCCTACGCTCGAATTCACAAACCATGAGATGACCTGAAGGTGGACGCTTAACCGACCGAGCCATCCAGGCACCCCCTAAAGAACGAATTTTTGAAACCAAAAGTACTGGTCTCAGGGAATGTTGGTCCCGGGGGAGGGGGCACCTCCTTGAAGTCCCTGA
This sequence comes from Helogale parvula, assembly GCA_004023845.1. NCBI lineage: Eukaryota > Metazoa > Chordata > Mammalia > Carnivora > Herpestidae > Helogale > Helogale parvula. The sequence continues at coordinate 62,865 of PJEM01008349.1, forward strand.
GGACACAAGGTTTTTGCACCCTCAGAGAAAATGTCCTCTGCACCCAGTGCCGCTCTAGGCGTTTAATAGGTGTGCAGGGAAGGAGGCAGGAAAGGGGCGAGCGCTCAGTGTTCTATCCTGAGGCCAGCAGGGGGCGCAAGGAGGCGCCGGAGGCGCCAAGGAGCGGAAGACAAGCCCCAGAAGGCCAGCTCCCTTCTCCAGCCCAGGCCCTCACACCACCTGTTCCTTCCCTCCGGAGCCCTGCCGCCCTGTGGCTGCATGGGGCACTTATGAAGTCCCTATTGTGCGCTGGTGCCTGGGCTGGGGACACACCAGGGGCCCAGCAGTTTCCAGGCTGGAAGTGCAGTCAGGGAGGGGACCCAGCGGTGACGGGGGACACACAGCGAGCTGAACAGTCCAAGGCAGATGGGCGGAGGTGCATTAGAGGCTAAGCCTTGGAGAGGTCTCTCTTGGCTCCATTCAACAGTTTCTCTCTGCTCTCGCCTGGACAGTCTCAGTCTTACTTGGAGATCAGGGTCTTGGGTAATAGGGGGGGTTCGGAGCCGACGGCCAAGAAAGAATTCTTGAAGACGTCATTGGTGCAAAGAAGGTGATTTTATCAAATCACAGGGACAGGACCCGGGGGCAGAAAGAGCTGTACTGGGGTTGTGGCGGGTAGGTCATTATACACCTTCAGATGGGGAGGGGGTTAGGGACAGCATAAGTCTCTAAGGAAGTTTGGATGCAAGGTTTCCAGGTCCTTGAGGGGTTGGCTGTTGCTAGGAAAATCCTATTTATTACCGTTTAGTAAAACTTCAGTTATGAGACCCTTCAGATGTGTTTCAGGGGCCATATGCTTTGAGTATGATTCCCAGCATGTATCTTGGGGGGGGGGGTTGAGATAAAGGAAGTTTCCAAAGGAATTTTTATATGTTAAAGTAGACTTACAGGATCCTGGGGGGTCAGGATAATGTTGAACCAAGATTCCCTTTTGTCCCCAGCAAAGTGTCGTCGTGGAGGCCGCTGAGCTCCTAGAGGGAGGTCCCTCTGCCGGTTTCAAGGACTTGTCCGTGGGCTGTAGGCAGTAGGGGAATTTAATTTTTCATTTGCCTGAGTTTCCCGCATCACCACAGCAAGCACGTACACCTCTTTCCTCTGTTCTTGGGCAGCCGGGAGTGTCTGAAGACTTTCACACATATTCCACCGAAGGAAGGGGGGTGCTAGCTTGCACTTTGCCCTTAGCTTGTGTTATGATCCCTCATCATTGGACACCAGTCTCTTCCTTCTAGTCCACCCCATTCTGGGGATCTGGTGGGGGCTCCCCCAGCTCTCACGCCCTCCATGGCTCCCTTGCGCTTACAGGAGAAAGCCTGACTCCTCTACTGGGGATTTGAATTTCTGTTCTCTGGTTACTACCAACGCCAAGCTATCCCCTCTGCCTGGAAGCCCTCCTGCCCTCATATATACTTGGAGAACTCCTATGCATCCCTCAAAACCCAAGGTCATCTTGGGACACATTGTGTGTGAACATCCTGGGTAGGGGTAAGGGCGGGGGAAGTGCTGAACCGGATATCCCAAAGTCCTTCCCCCACACCCTCTTTAACTTTCCTACCCCCTCCTTTCTGCACTGGCAACTCGCCACCACGTATTCAGCAGTTTCTACAAGGAGTGTCTCAGACCTGCCCTAACATGTCCAGATCCCCGGAAAGGGGGAGGGGCAGGCTCAGGCCGGACCACCACCGTGACCACCCCTCCCCCCCCCACACACACTGTGGTCCTGATGGGGAAGGTGCGGAGGCCAAGAGAGACACAGACTATGAGGGACTGAAAAGCAAAAATGCAGAGAGCAAGGGAGAGATCCAGAAAGAAGCAGAGATGATACGGAAAGTCCCTAAATATTTTTTCTTCCAAACTCTTCTGAGGATACATGAGGGGCTGAGAGGGTCCCCAGTCAGCCAAGAAAAAGGATCTGAGACGTTGTGTGACCCATCTGACTCGGTGCGGTGTGACCCAGCCAGGCACAGGGTGCCCTGCTCTGGGCTTCGGTTTCCCCCATGCTAACATTCACCCGCCTTCCTTGGACAGGATTAGGTGTCTCTGCTCGGCCAGGGCCTGGCACCAGACGGGTGCCCCATGGATGCACACGGCCGCTTGCAGAACCATTGGAGGAGCCAGCGCACAGGCAGACCCGGGCGCTGGAGCGCGGGGAAGGGGGGCAGGCGCGGGGCTCCCCCGGCCGAAGGTTCCGGGCAGTGAGCACGTGGGGTCCCGAAGCCTGCTGCCTCAGCTGACCCACTTCCTGGCCAGCTCTGGCTGTCCATGCCCCCCCTCGGCCAGGAACCCGCACAGCCGGTCCCAGGGGCCGAGCCAACCACTTCCGCCCCAGGCGGCTTGGCCGGGTGACTCACACTCAGCTGTGCGCACCACTCCTAACCCGCGGAGCGCTAATGGGGGACAAGGGGAGAGGCTGGCAGCGGCCCAAACCCGGAATGAGAGAGGTCGGGCAGGGAGGCACCACAGAGGAGAATCACACACCAGTCTCCACTTCCTGACAAATGAAAACCTGCCCTTGACAAGGAAAAAAACAAAGAGAATAAATGGAGAGTTTTTTGGTACATTAGAATCAATGACAATTTTGCACTTTTGGACATCTAAAAAATCCATAAAAAAATGGAAAAGACAAGCCAGGAACTGAGAGAAGAGATCTGATATGAATTTAACTGACCAAGAATCGCTTCCAGATCATATGAAGACACACCGATGGAAGGGGAAAGGAACATATTTTTTAAAATATTTATTAATTTAATTTGAAAGAGAGAGAGATTGAGCAGGAGAGGGGCCGAGAAAGAGGGAGCGAGTGAGAATCCCAAGCAGGCTCTGCACTGTCAGCACAGAGGCTGACATGGGGCTCGAACTCACAAATTGTGAGATCATGACCCGAGCTGAAACCAAGAGTCAGACGCTTACCCAACTGGGCCTCCCAGGTGCCCCCCAAGCCCCAGACATCGCGATGGGCGGACGGCACTGTGTCGTGGGGCCGCCATGACAGTTACCAGACACCAGGCGGTTTAAAGCAGCAGAAATTTATCCTTTTATAGTCTGGAGGCCGGAAGACCCAGCTCAAAACGTCAGCAGGAGGCTGTGAGGGAGAATTGGTCCCAGGCCCCTCTCCTGGCTTCTGCCAGCTTCCAGCACTCCCTGATGGCCCTTGGCTGGTGTCCGCATACTCAGATCTCTGCCTCTGTCTTCACATGGCCTTCTTATAAGGACATCAGTCATTGGATTTAAGGACTGCCTTACTCTGGTGTAGACCTCATTTTAATGTAAACAATCACATCAGCAAAGACCCTAATAGTCACAATCTGAGGTTCCAGGTGGACGTGAAACTGGGGACACACAATATTCAAGGAAGTATAGACATGACCTGGCAGTTCAGGGAAGGTGAACCAGGACACCCCAAAATAGAAGCCCTACCTTAGTTGTCAGGGAGCAAAACTCACCCGGAGACCTCTCCCCATCCCTCTGGAGGCTCACTGGGCAGGCCCTAGAGACAGCGCGCAGAGGGCGCCGGGAGTGCCCTGGTGGTGGGCATGGGAATCTGTCGGACCACGTTAAAGAGCAATTTGGCTCCGCTAGTGCCGATAAGGGTGGCTGGGCCCTCCGGCCCGGCCGGTCTGCTGCTGGCGTGAATCCCAGAAACACCCCACCTACGTGTCTTCCCCGCAGCCTGGCTTTCTTTCAATAATGAGCGGGGGCCCAGAAAAGACGCTGGGGTATAATACCGTGGAGCACTCCAAGCGCTGAGCTAGGATGAGCCAGACTTGCAAATGTCCAGAACATGGAGTGAAAACTAGCAGGTTGCAAAAGGGAATAAACAGTGTGATACCAATGTTAATAAAGGGTTTTTTTTAATTTGCATTTTTGCATTGCGGTAAAATATATAGGGTGTAAAATGTGCTGTTTTAACCATTTTTAAACATTTTTAATGTTTATTTTATTTCTGAGGGAGGGAGAGAGAGACAGAGCATGAGAGGGAGAGAGAGACAGAGCATGAGTGGGGGAGGCACAGGGAGAGAGGGAGACACAGAATCTGAAACAGGCTCCAGGCTCCCAGCTGTCAGTACAGAGCCTAACGCTAAGCTTGAACTCACACACTCTGAGCTCATGACCTGAGCCAAAGTGGGACGCCCAACCAGCTGAGCCACCCCGGTGCCCCTGTTTTAACCATTCTTAGGTGTACTTTTTAATGGCATGAAGTACATTTACAAGGTTGTATATGTATAACACACGACCTCTACTTAATCCCAAAACTTTTCCGTCAGCCCCAAACAAAAACTCTGTAACCATTAAACAGGAATTCCTCATTCCCGTCCCTCTTCCTTCAGCCCCTGGTAATAACCTCTTATCTACTTTCTGTCTCTATGAACATGCATCTTCCAGATACTTGGTATACAGTTGTTCCCATCCCTTTCAATTCTTTTGGTAAAATTTAATTAATTAATTAATTTTTGAGAGAGGGAGAGAGCATGAGTGAGTGAGGGGCAGAGAGAGAGAGGGAGAGAGTGCAGAGCCTGGAGCAGGGCTCAACTTTACCCAGTGTGGGGCTTGAACTCATGAACCGTGAGATTATGACCTGAGCCAAAGTCAGATGCTTAATGGACTGAGAAACCCAGGCGCCCCCCTGCTATCAATGTTTTTGGATATATACCCAGAAATGGAAGTGCTGGATCAGATGGTAGTCATTCTCTGTTTAGCCTTTTTTTTTTTTTTAAGTAGTCTCCATGCCCATGTAGAGTGCAATGCAGGGCTTGAACTCACAACCCCGAGTTCAAGACCTGAGCTGAAATCAAGAGTTGGATACTTGGGGTACGTGGGTGGTTCAGTCAGTTGAGCAGCCAACTTTGCCTCAGGACGTGATCTCACAGTTTGTGAGTTTGAGCCCCGCATCGGGCTCACTGCTGTTTGAGGAATCCAGTTTGAATCTGTCTCCCTCTGCCCTCCCACCTCTCAAAAAACATTAATAAAAAACATTAAAAAAGAAAAGTCAGACACTTAATCAACTGAACCACCCGGGTGCCCCTATGTTTAGCTTTTTGAAGACCCCCAAAATTGTTTTCCACAGAAGCTGCACCATTTCACATTCCCACCAAGGGCACAAGAGGGTCCAGGTTCTCCACACCCGCCGTTATTTTGATAATGGCCACGCTATAACTCATTGTAGTTTTCATTTGCATCTTCCTAATGACAAATGATGTCGAGCATCTTTTTAGGCATTTACTGTCCATTTACATATTTTCTTGGAGAAATATCTATTCAAGTCCTTTGCCCACTTTTAAATTAGGTCGTTTGTCTGGGGCGCCTGGGTGACTCAGTCGGTTAAGCTGCTGACTTCAGCTCAGGTCAGATCTCACATTCATGGGGTCCAGCCCCGTGTCAGACTCTGCTGATAAGCTCAGAGCCTGAAGCCTGCTTCCGGTTCTGTGTCTCCTTCTCTCTCTGCCCCTCCCCCTCTCATGCTCTGTCTCTCTGTATCAAAAATAAATAAAACATTTAAAAAATTTTAAAAAGTAGATCGTTTGTCTTTTTCTTATTGAGTTGTAAGAGTTCTTGGTATATTCTGGATATTAAACCCTCATGAGATATATGATTTACAAATATTTTCTACCTCTCCTGGATTCCTTGGGATTTTCTATACATAGGGTCACGTCATCGGTGAATAGAAGTAGTTTTATATCTTCCTTTAAAATTTAGATGCCTTTTATTTATTTTTCTTGTTTAAGAAAAATGCTCTAGTTAGACCTTCCAGTGTGATGCTGAGTAGCAATGGTGAGGGTAGACTTCTTGTTTTGTTCCTTATCTTAGGGAGAAAGTTTTCAGCTTCTCACCATTGAGTACGAAGTTAGCTATGGGTTTTTCATAAATGTCCTTTATGATGTACAAGAAGTTCTTTCTATCCCTAGTTTTCTGAGAGCTTTTATCATAAAAAGATACTAGATTTTGCCAAATGTCTTTAACAGCACAATTAAAATGACTGGGCAGGGGCGCCTGGGTGGCTTAGTTGGTTAAGCATCTGACTTTGGCTCAAGTCTGGATCCCACGGCTCATGAGTTCGAGTTCAAGTACTGACAGCTCAGAGCCTGGAGCCTTCTTCAGATTCTGTGTCTCCCTTGCTCTCCCCTGCTCATGCTATGTCTCTATCTCTCCTTCAAAAATCAGTGAACATTATGTCCATCAACTGATGAATGGATAAAGAAGATGTCGTTTATATATACAATGGAATACTACATGGCAATGAGAAAGAATGAAATCATGCCATTTGCAGCAACATGGATGGAACTGAAAATAAGTCAGTCATAGAAAGACAGATATCATTTTTTCACTCATATGTGGAACTTGGGAAACTTAACAGAAGACCATGGGGGGAGGGAAGGGTAAAAAATAGTTACAGAGAGGGAGGGAGGCAAACCATAAGAGACTCTTAAATACATAGAACAAACTGAGGGTTGATGGGGGGCGGGTGAGAGGGGAAAATGGGTGACAGGCATTGAGGAGGGCACTTGTTGGGATGAGCACTGGGTGTTATATGGAAGCAATGAACCATGGAATCTACTCCCAAAACCAAGAGTACACTGTATCCACTGTATGTTAGCCAATTTGACAATAAATTATACTTAAAAAAAAACAAAAAATAAACATAAAAAATTGAAAAAGATGATTGTGTGATTTTTTTCTGTTTGTTCCCTTAATATGATGTATTATATTGATTAATTTTCTTATGTTGAACCATCCTTGCATTCTTGAGCTCAATCCTACTTGGTTACGGTGTGTAACCCTTTTAATATGTTTTCTGGTTTTGTTTTTGTTTTTAGAGAGAGAGAGCCTGTGTGTAAGTTGGGGAGAAGTGGATGGAGAGGAAGAGAATCCATGCCCAGCCTGGAGCCTATCACAGGGCTCAATCTCATGACCGTGAGATCCTGACTGCAGCTGAAATCAAGAGGCAGATCCTTAACTGACTAAGCTACCCACGTGCTCCATAATACGCTTTTGAATCTAGTTTTGGGTGTAGGAATTTTACAACTATATTCTTAAGGGATATTGATCTGTGTTTAATTAAAAACCTCACTCCTCCTTCTGTGTTTCTCTTCCACTCTCCCACAACTACCACCATACTCACAAAGTTTCTGCAATGCCACAGTAAGCAATTTTCTGCAACCCCAGCTAGATATCTGACAATTTAACTCAGTTCTGACACTACCTGCGGATAGTGTGAGATCCTTCAGGCTAAGGGTCTGGTCCTGTAAGATGCCCGATACTTCAGATGCCCAGAGCAAGTCCACGTTGATAGACTGGCTATAAATCAGAGTTTTGCACGACCCCCTCTTTAGGTTCAATTGACTTCCTAGAGTAGCCCACAGAACTCAGGACAACAGTTTACCTACTGTTTACCTGTTTATTATAAAAGGATATCTTTAGGGGCAAGGTAGTGGGAAGCTCCATGCCCCCTCTGGGCACACCACTCACCCAGCATTTCCACATGTTCACCAACCCGGAAGCTCTCTGAACCCCGTACTTTTGGGATTTGTATGGAGGCTTCACCACGTAGACATGATAAATCATTAACTCCATTTATGGCCTCTCTCCCCTTTCTGAAGACTTGGGGGCATGACTGGGAATTCCAAACTTCTAATCATGGCTTGGCCTTTCTGGTGACCAGTCCCCATCCAAGAGCCCACCCAGAATCACCTCATTACAACAAAAGACACTCCTACCACCCAGGAAATTCCAAAGGTTTTAGGAGCCCTGTGCCAGGAACTAGGGTCAAAGACCAAATATTATAAGAAAAGATGCTCCTAATGTTTTTATCACTTAGGAAATTACAAAGGCTCCAGGGCTCCGTGCCAGGAACCAGGGGCAGAGACAGTCTGTAATTTTCTTTTCTTATAACATATTTATCACTTTATTATCAGGGTAATGCTGGCTTCATTATAAGTGTCTCTTCCTCTTCTATTTTTTGGAGGAGGTAGATAAGAATTGGTGTTATGGTTGAACCTTGAACAACATGGATTGACCTGTAGAGGTATATACATGGATTTTTTCGATAAATAGTGTGGGATTGTAAATGTATTTTCTCTTCCTTATGATTTTCTTAATACATTTTTTCTCTAGCTTAATTTGTTGTAAAAATATAGTATATAATACATATACAAAATGGAAAATAAGGGGCGCCTGGGTGGCTCAGTCAGTTAAGCGTCCGACTTCAGCTGAGGTCATGATCTCACGGTTTGTGGGTTCAAGCCTTGCATCTGGCTCTGTGCTGATGGCTCAGAGCCTGGAGCCTGCTTCAGATTCTGTGCCTCCCTCTCTCTCTGCCCCTCCCCCACTTGTGCTTTCTGTCTCAAAAATAAACAAAAAAAAATTTTAGAAAGTAATACACATAACCTACAAAATAGTTTTATTCGACTGCTTATGTTATACACGAGGCTTCCGGGCAACAGTAGGCTAGTAGTGGTTACATCTGTGGGGACTCAAAAGTTAACATGCTGCGGGCTCAGTGGGTAAGCGTCTGACTCTTAGGTTCAGCTCAGGTCAGGCACGCTCTTGCCTTCCGTGAGTTCCAGCCCCCCATCAGGCTCCGTGCTGACAGCGCAGAGCCTGCTTGGGATTCTCTCTTTCCCTCTCTCTCTGTCCCTCCTCTGCTCACTCTGTCTCTCTCAAAATTAATAAACAAATTTTTTAATTAAAAAATTTTAAAAGGTGATATGCTTAGTTTTGACTGCACGGGGGGGGGGGATCAATGCCCTTATGTCGCATTGGATCAAGGGTAATTATTCAATGAATGCTTGGGAGAATTCACCAGGGAACCCCTCTAGTGCCGTGCTTTTCTTTGCTGAAGTTTTTTGATTACTGATTCTATTTATTATAGGTCTGTTGAGATGTTCTATTTCTTCTTAAGTCAGTTTAGGTAATTTGTGTGTTTCTAGGAATTTATTTCATCTAGGTTGTCTAATTTGGTGGTGTTTAATTTCTCATAGCATTCTCTTATCCTTTTTATTTTAAAAAATTTATTTTGAGAGAGAGTGCATGTGGAGAAGGGGCATAGAAAGGGAGAGAGAAAGAATGCCAAGGAGTCTCCCCATTGTCAGTGCCGAGCCTGGGCCAGGGATTCAGCTCATGAACCATGAGATCATGACCTAAGCCGAAGTCTGACACTTAACCAACTAAACCACCCAGGTGCCTCTCTTTTTTATTTCTGAGTCAGTAGTAATGTCTCCACTTTTACTTCTGACTTTAATGATTTGCATCTTCCCCCTTTTTCCTTTGTCTAGCTAAAAATGTATTGATTTTGTTGATATTTTCAAAGACGCAACTTTTGGTTTCATTGATTCCATTGATTCTATTTTCTCTATTGGCTAATTATCTTTGCTCTGATCTTTATTACTTCCTTCCTCACACTAGCTTTGATTTAAGTTTACTTTTCTTTTTCTACTTCCTCAAAGTGTAAAGTTGGATTATTCATTTGAGATCTTTTTCCTTTGTCAATGCAGGCATTTATAGCTGTAAATTTCACATGTGCATTGCTTCCGCTGCCTCCCATGACTTTTAGGATGCTGTGCTTTGTTTTTATTTGCTTCCAGATATTTCCCAACTTCCTTTTTGATTTCTTTGACCCACGGTTTCTTTAGAATTGTGTTGTTTAATATCTACATATTTGCAAACATTCCAGTTTTCCTTCTGTTGTTAATTTCTAGCTTCATTCCATTGTAGTTGGAGAAGACACTTTGCATGACTTCAATTTTTAAAATCTTTTAAGACATTTCCCCCCTAGCATATGGCCTATACTGGAGGACACTGCATGTACATTTGATAGCAATGTGTACTCTGCTGTTCTTTCATGGAATTTTCTATAGATGTCTCTTCAGTCTAGTTGGTTTACAGTGTTGTTTGACCCTCTACGTCCTTAATCTTCTGTCTAGATGTTTTAGACGTTATTAAAAGTGGAGTTTTGAAGACTCCCATTGATTTTGCAGAACTATTTGCTTTTTCTTTTGATTCTTTTTTTTAATGTTTTATTTTATTTTTGATACAGAGAGAGACAGAGCATGAGAGGGTCAGAGAGAGGAGACACAGAACCAGAAGCAGGCTCCAGGCTCTGAGCTAGCTGTCAGCACAGAGCCTGACGCGGGGCTCGAACCCACGAACGTGAGATCTCACCTGAGCTGAAGTCGGAGGCTTAACCGACTGAGCCACCCAGGCGCCCCTCTTTTGATTCTGTCAATGTTTGCTTCTTATAATTTGGCGCTCTGTTGTTTGATGCATATACGTTTAGATATGGCTTTGAATTACTGTCTAGTGTCCTTTTATTTCAACTTTAGCATTTTTTTTAAATGTTTACTTATTTTTGAGAAAAAGAGAGATTGAGAGTGCGAGTGGGGGGGGGTGCCAGAGGGGGGGTTACAGGGGATCCGAAGCAGGCTCTGTGCTGACAGCAGAGAGCCCGATGCGGGGCTCGAACTGACCAACCGTGAGATCATAACCTGAGCCAAAGACAGACGCTGAATCACCCAGGTGCCCTGTTGGCTACAGAATTCTTGGTCAGGCTGTCAATCTTACTGAGGACAGTATGTACATGATGACTAGCTTTTTCTTGGGTCTTTCAAATTTTGCTCTTTCTCTTTGGGTTTCAACAGTTTCATTACAATGAATCAATATGGGCCTCTTAGATGTGTAGATTTATATCTGCCACCAAATTTGGAAAGTTTGGGGCCGTTATTTCTTCAAGTATTCCTTCTGCCCTTTACTCTCTCTCTCTCTCCACACGCTCTCCCCCTTCGGGGCCTCCGTTAATGCTTATGCTGATTCTCTTGACGGTGTCCCAGGGGTCTTTTAAACCGTTCACTCTTCGTTCTCTTTCTTTCTGCTCTGCAGACTTAATACATTCAATTATCTATCTTCAGGTTTGTTGATTCTTTCTTCTGCTCACTCAAATCTTCTGTTAGAGCCTCAAGTTTGGTTATTGTCCTTTTCAGACCCAGAGCTTCTGTTTGGTTTCTCTTCATATCATCTCTCTCTGTATTGATAATCTGGGTCTGCTCAAACCCTACCTCCCCTGGCTCCCTTCCCTTCTCTTTCCATGTTTTCCCTTAGGTCTCGGTGCATGTTTAAGACAGTTGTTTGATAGTTATTGTCTAGTAAGTCAGATGTCTGGGCTTCCTTAGAGGTGACTTCATTTCTGTCCGTTCATTCTGTCCCTTTGAGGGCCACCTTGCTGGCTTAGTTGGGGGAACATGTGACTCTTGGTGTTAGGGTTGTGAGTTAAGTCCCCACATTGGGTGTAGAGATTACTTAAAAATAAAATTTAAAGGGGCACTTGATGGCTCAGTCATGTAAGTGACTGACTCTTGGTTTCGGCTCAGGTCATGATCTCATGGTTCATGAATTTGAACCCCGCATCGGGCTCTGTGCTGACAGTGTGGAGTGGAGCCTGCTTGGGATTCTCTCTCTCTCTCTCTCTCTCTCTCTCTGCCCCTCCCACACACTCTTTCTCTCTCTCTCAAAATAAGTAAATGAACTTTAAAACATGAAATAGAAGCACCTGGGTGGCTCAGTCAGTTGAGTGTCCAACTTCAGCTCAGGTCATGATCTTGCATTTGTGGGTTTGAGCCCCTGCATCAGGTTCTGTGCTGACAGCTCAAAGCCTGGAGCCTGCTTGGATTCTGTGTCTCCCTCTCTCTCTGCTCCTCCCCTGCTCATGCTCTGTCTCTCTCTGTCTCTCAAAAAAAAAAAAAATGAAATTGTAAACATGAAATAAAACAAAATTTAAAAAATTAATTTATTCTATTCCTTTGAGTAGGCCATAGTTTTATGTTTTCTTTTATGCCTTGTGATTTTTTTGTTGTTGTTGAAAACTAGGCATTTGAACATTACAATGTGGTAACTGTGGAAATCAGATTCTCCTCTTCCTGAGGGCTGGCTGTTTTTGGTTTTGTCTTTAAATTGTTGAAGGCTGTCTTATTTCATTTGTTTCGGTGCTTTTCCAAACTATATTGTGCAAGGACTGTATTCTTTGTTGTGTGTGGTCCTAAGTTCTCTGTTCTTTTAGCTCAAGCTCAGTTAATACCTTGACAGAGATTTCTTGGAATGCCAGGAGCTAAAAGAGAAAACCCCAAACCAACCAACCAAACGAACGAATGAAATAGAATCCACCTGTCCTAGTATTTGCAGATGGACTCTGTGCTGGGACCTTCCTCCAACATTAAGCCAGGTTTGTACTGAGTCTGAGAATCAGTCTGAGATGAAAGCTTAGGATCTCTCGTCAGGTCTTTTCTGAGCCTTAAGACTAGCCTTGGGCTATACACATAGTTCTCCAAATCCCCTCCCTATAAAAGGAGGCTCTGAATGTCCTAATTTCCCAAAGAATCTCCCCCCCAACTTTTCCTCTTTGGTTTTAGATGATTGATAATCTGTTTTCACCATAATCTTCTACCCTTGGTGCTTGCAGTTTGTTAGTTCATCTTGCAGTGCTTTTGAGCAACTCCTGCCACTTTTCTGGCCTGAGCTCTGAGTTAGGAGCATTCTGTGTGAGTCCTTCAAGAAGCCCTGAGTCAGTTAGAACAGACCTACAAGGTAATTTATGAACAAGATCTGCTCCGCCTCCTCCAGAATTAGAATCCAGGGTCCAGCACTGGAAACACAGGTTGTCTGTGCTGAACCATCGCTGCTGAGCTGAGGAGGGCGCAGGGCGACGGCAAGCAAAAGTACCAGAAAGCCTTGCTACCACTTTCAAATTGCCATTTTTTTTCTTCAAAATTTGCTTAGTTGCTGCGAACTTTTGATGGTTTTCCAGAGTTCTGACAAAGTCAATTCTGATCGTTTCTGTTTGTTTGATGTTCCTGTGGGGTTGGGAGAGCTTGGAGCTGTCCACACCACCTTTGTGCTGATAGTTTTGTTTTGTCTTTTAAGATTTTATTTTATCGAAGGGCGCCTGGGTGGCTCAGTTGGTTGAGGGTCGGACTTTGCCTCAAGTCATGATCTCGCGTTTGTGGGTTCGAGCCCTACATCGGGCTCTGTGCTGACAGCTCAGAGCCTGGAGCCTGCTTCAGATTGTCTTCCTCTCTCTCTGCTCCTCCCTTGCCCATTCTCAGTCTCTGTCTCTCAAAAATAAATAAACCTTAAAAACAAAAATAAAGGGGACACCTGGGTGGCTCAGTTGGTTGAGCGTCTGGTTTTGGCTCAGGTCATGATCTCACGGTTCATGGGTTCGAGCCTCGCATCGGGCTCTGTGCTGATAGCTAGCTCAGAGCCTGGAGCCTGCTTCGGATTCTGTGTCTCCCTCTCTCTCTGTCCCTCCCTGGCTCACGCTCTACCTCTCTCTCTCAAAAGAAAAAAAACAGCAAAAATAAAAGATTTTATTTATTGTTTTATTTTAGAGAGAGGGAGCAAGCAAGGGAGGGGCAGAGAGAGGGAGACACAGAATCCCAAGCAGGCTCTGTGCCATCAGTGCAGAGCCCAATGTGGGTCTCAGACTCACAAAACTGTGACTTGAGCCAAAAGTCTAGAGTTGGATGCTCAACTGACTGAGCCTTCCAGTCACCTCCTAAAGATTTAAAGTAATCTCTATACCCCCGTGGGGCTTGAACCTACACCCCCAAGATCAAGAGTTGCACCCTCCACTGACTGAGCCAGCCAGGTGCCCCTTGCTGATAAAGTTTTAAGTATGCCCACCCCTTAAAAATAGATATAATATTATAAAAATAGGCGTGGAGATGATCAAATCCCAGTTTTAGAGATTTCCCTGAGATTGGAGAGGATGATGGGGGTGTAAAAGGGGTTCAGATCTTTGGGGAGTGTTTCTTTCTTTAGCTGGGTAGTGGGTAGGCGGGTGTCTGTTATTTTCTGATTGATACTTTTGACAGACCTGAAATATTTCGTAAGAAAAAATAAAACTGACAAGAGAAAACTTGGCAGTTTCTCAACAAGTTCAACGTAAAATTATCCCGTGACCCGGATTCCTCTCCTTGGTCCAGACCCGAGGGAACCGAAGCAGGTGTTCGAACAGAACTTGTACACACGTGTTAGAGCAGCACCACTCACAGCTGCCGAAATGTAAATGTTATGATTCCCTGCATATGAGCTGCCCGGAACAGACAATTATAGGTACAGAAAGTAGATGGGTGGCGGGCAGGGGCAAAGAGGGTGGGGAGCGACTGCTAAAGGGGATGGCGTTTCCTTTCGGGGTGATGAACAAGTTCCGGGACGAGACAGTGATGATGGCAACGCAACACTGTGAATGAATGAAACCTACTAAATTGCACGTTTTAAAATCATTATGTTTAGGTTATGCGTCATTTACACAACAAAAAAATTTATTTTTTTAAATAATAAAACTGATTTTGCTCAAGAAATAGCCCTTGCCATCAATCGGGTACTTTTTGGGGGTGAATCTACATGCTCACAGATTCGTAATCGTACCTGGATCCCGAAAAGCTGCAGATGAATCTCTCCAGGTGAGGAAAATCGGCCTTGACAAGAAAAAAGAAGCCAGGATGTGAAGAGGTTGCCTGCCCAGGAAGAAGCCAAACCAGGAATTCAAGCAGGCTCATCTGCTGTGAACAGCCTCCCAGGCTGGGGTCTGTTTCAAGTTCCTTAGCCCAGCTGTCACCTCCCGGTTGTCTGTGTGAGAGTCTCTAACCTCAGGGCCTTTGAATAGGCTGTGTCCCCGGCTGGGAGTTCCTTTTTCTCCACTTCCATCATACCTAGAGTCTTCTTTTGCCACTTGAAAGGAGGCCCCGGCACATGACAGATGCTGAAGCAGTATTTGTGGAATGAATGAGTAGTTGGGTTTCTTTAAAGCACCGTTTGGGGCGCCTGGGTGGCTCAGTCGGTTAAGCATCCAACTTCGGCTCAGGTCATGATCTCACAGTTCATGGGTTCGAGTCCTGAGTCAGGTTCTGTGCTGACAATTTGGAGCCTGGAGCCTGCTTCAGATTCTGTGTCTCCCTCTCTCTCTGCCCCTCCCCCGCTCACGCTCTGTCTCTCTTAAAAAATAAACACTAAAGCATCTCTCATGTGAGCACTCTCAAATGGCAAAAACAATACAATTTAGCAATGAGTCTGACATTCCTTCTTTAAGGGAAAACAATCACGAATCCACGGGAGGGTACATGCCTCATGAACTTCCTGAGGAATGTGAGGGTTTACAGACCTTTAGAAGAAGCATCTCAGAGACAGGCCATGGCCGACTAGGAGGTCAGGGATTTCTTTACAAGGCTAGCAGCTCCTTTCTTCCAGGTAAGCGAAGCTAGCTAAAACTGAGTTGGAAGAATGGTGTATATAGATTTCCTATAAATACAGGTTGATTTTTTTTTAATGTTTATTTACTTATTTTGAGAGAGAGAGAGAGAGAGACAGAGAGAGAGAGAGAATGCACAAGCAGGGGAGGGCCAGAGAGAGAGGAGAGAGAAAATCCCAGGCAGGCTCCACATTGTCAGCGCAGAGCCCGATGCAGGGCTCGAACTCACAAACCGTGAGATCATGACCTGAGCTGAAGTCGATGCTCAACCGACTGAACCACCCAGGTGCCCCTCCCCTTCGTGGTATCAGGACAAGAAGGCTGGCTGCCAATCGCAAGAGAATCTAACCAATGGAAAAGTACATAACTAGCCTCAAGCCCACCCCCAACATCTTTCTTGAAGATGGGATTCAAGGTGGTGGTGTGGACCGCCTCAAGGAGTGTACGGTTTTCCTGGGTCTCTCCTGTGTATACTTGAGGTGTACGTGTTAGACTGCTGTCCTCTTGTTAATCTGTCTTTTATTACAGGAGGTCTCAGCCAAGAACTCAGAAGGGTAGGGAGAAATTCTTCCTCCTCCCCCTCCATCTCACCTCACCTTGCGCCTGGGCGCACGGCCATATCCCTTCCTGTCAGAGGCTCCGAGGGAGATGCAGCAGGCTGGGGGCTGGTAAGGGGCCCCACTCCCCGCCCGGCTTGGCCAGCCCACCTCTCTGGCCTCAGTGTATCATTTGTGAGATGGAGATCACATGTCCAAACTCACCGGGTTTTATAAAGCTTGTGTCTTAACCACCTGACCCGTGATAGGGGCTCAAAAATTTCCCCCTTGGTATTTATTTCTTTGCTCCACACTCTGCTGCAGAAGTAGGCATTCCCCCCAACCTCTCGCCACACTCACTCGCTGCTGTGCACGGCCCTCAGGGGCTTTCCCCGACCACCCCTGATCTGATAGCTATCCCTCAGTCCCTGTGAATGTGACCTTATTTGGAAAAAGGGTCTTCTGCAGAAGTGATTAAGTTAAAGATCTGGAATGAGATAATTCTGGATTTACAGTGGGCCTTAAATACACAGGTGTCCTTAGAGAGGGAAGAGGAGGGAAAAGAAGGCCATGTAAAGACAGAAGCAGAGACTGGAGTGAGGGAGCCACAAGCCAAGTGTTGGGGAGGAAGAATTCTCTCTGCCCTTCAAGGTCCCTCTAGCTGGACTAAGAATGAAACTGACATAGACATTAACAGTAGAAAGTGAAATTTAATAGCATGTGTAGGTACAAGGACTCCACCCAGACACCGAATTCCAAAGAGAGCGAGGCAACACGATGCTTGCATGAGCTCAGGAGCGGAGTAGGGGTCTGAGGAGAAAAGCGGGGAGAGAGACCCTTAGCAAGAAGGTAAGAGGAGGAGTTTATGAAACAGACTGCTGCCCTATTATGCAGATACGTTTCTTAGGTAAAGAGGCATCTCTGGTAAGAGCTCTCTTCCTAGCACAAGCAGGTAGTTCAGGGAGGAGGTACAGAGCTTTTCCCCAGTCTGCTGGGTTTTGAGTGGTTTTAACTCAAAATGATGTCTGTGCTAAAGTGGCCCATCTTGGGGCTGCCTGCCCTTGGCCCCTACACGAGGAACTTCCCGGGCCACCAAAAACTGGAAGAAGAAAGGAAGGGTCCTCCCCTAAAGCCTTCAGCAGGAGTGCGGCCCTGCGGATCCTCGATTTCAAACTTCTGGCCTGAGAGAATATCTTTCTGTTGTTTTAAGCCTCCCTTTTTGTGGCCCTTTATCACAGCAGCCCAGGCAACTAGCACAGGAATCCTGTAGCTCGGTCCTTGAGAAGGTGCTGGTCTGCACAGGGCCAGAACCAGACACCCCAGTCTTCGGGGAGCGGGGGCGCTGGATGGTGCCAGAGGGAGGCCCCTCAGCCTCAGGGAAACTGTGGAGAGAAGAGGGAGTGCCTGGTGGGAGACAGGACCTCGAAGCCGGGGTTGGACAGATAACTAGGCGTCTGTCGAAGGAGACATTCTTTCCGAGCGGCTTGCCCGGGCACATCTCAGCCCAACTCCGGCTGAAGTGGAGATCTTGCTTCCCAAACACCTCTGCTAATAACGGTCATTAGGTCCAAAATATTGGGATTATAGCTCAAATCAGGGCTCATCTACTCAGTGCTAGCCTATAAGGGGGTAATACTGAAAAAGCGACGTTTGGAAGAGATTAGTGATGCTTCAGAATCTGCTGGGCATCTCAAGGGCTGAGCCAGGATTTAAACCCAGGCTGGCTGTGGACCCCCTGCCCTTCAGAGGACACAGGCACCCGCTGGCCTGGAGGAACTCATGTAATAGGAGAGCAATCCTCCATGTCCTGCAAACTCATAGGAAATTTTAAAATAAACTGCTTTTTTTTTTCTTTTTTGCCTCTTCCGGACCTCCTGCCGTGACTGTGTTTGCTTCCTGTCATGTGAAACAAATAATAAAAGTGGGTGTGTGTTTTCTTATGTGTTGCGTGTGTTTGATGAGGGTGACTATGGCCAAAAGTAGGTGGCGGTGGGGGGAAATTCTGGGAGGTTTGGGGCCAAGCCAGGTGGCGGGAACGGCCTGACCCCTGGCCTTCATGCTGTTTACTTCGACCTTGGATTGGTCCCTGGGGACCCGTAGAAGCTGCCAGCGAGGAGGGCAGGGTCCTGGGCCACTGAGCTCATGGCTGGCTGGCTGCCCACCGCCTGACCCACCGCCCCTCCCAGCTTGGCCGCGGGGCTGGCCATGAGGTCATCAGCTAGCGATGTGGCGAAAGGGAGCCAGACTGGCCTGGAAGCCAGCATTCCAGAGTTTGGTGAACTGGAAACACCATGGAGCTGATATTCCACTTCCTTGCCCCCGGGCACCCCATAAGCCCCCTCAGCGGTGCTGTGTCCCCTCGGGAAGTTCCAGGAATAAATAAATTCCTGGCCCTGCTTGTAAAGTGATAGATGCCTACGCATGGGCCAGCAGCTCCACTCCCTCCTGGACGCACACAGCAGAGTACTATACAGCCAGGAAAAAGAGCGGACCCCAGGACAGATAAAGTACAAGTGACTCCGACGTGGTGTTGGGTGAAAGATGCCAGACAGAAGGGCAGAAGCACCAGCTGGTTCTGTTAGGTCAAGTTGGAAAACAGCCAAACTCATCCATTGTAACAGAACGTGCGCATCAGGGCGCCTGGGGGGCTCAGTCGGTTGAGCGTCCGACTGCGGCTCAGGTCATGATCTCACGGTCTGTGGGTTCAAGCCCCGCGTCGGGCTCTGTGCTGACAGCTCAGAGCCTGGAGCCTGCTTCAGATTCTGGGTCTCCCTCTCTCTCACCCCCTCCCCTGATCACACTGTCTCTCTGTCTCTCAAAAATAAAGAAATGTTAAAAAAAGAAAAAAAAAAAAAAGAAAGTGGGCATCGCCATTATCCAGGGATAGGGAGAGTGATGGGAGGGGGCCCAGGGTGTTCCTGGGGCTGAGAATGTTCTGGAACCTCATCTGGGAAGTTGACCCACAGGCCTACTATATGTGAGGTGTCCTCGAGCTGAACTCTAAGATTACTTATTTTTTATGTCAGTTGTCTCTCAACAAAAGTTTAAACATAAAGAGGCCAAGGCTGTGGAAAATAATTCTGGCCACTCCTTAAAAAGTTAAACACAAAATAACAATAGGACCCAGCAATTCCACTTCTGGGCACAGCCCCACAAGAATTGAAAATTTGGGGCGCCTTGGGTGGCTCGGTTGGTTGAGCATCTGACTTCAGCTCAGGTCATGATCTCACAGTTCGTGGGTTCAAACCCCACGCAGGGTCTGCACTGTCAGCGAGGAGCCTGTCTGGGATTTTCTCTCTCTCCTCTCTCTGCCCGTCCCCTGCTCGTGTGCTCTTTCTCTCAAACTAAATAAATAAATTAAACAAACAAACAAACAAACAAAAAACAGGCCCTTAAATCCTTGTACATGAATCTTCACAGCAGCCCTATTCACAACGGCCAAAAAACAATCCCAGTGACCCTGAATGGGTGAGTAGATGAAGAAAATGTGGTCCATCCACACATTCGAATATTTCTCAGCCGTAAAAAGGAATGAAGCCCCGGCACACCACGTGGTAGAAAAACCTCGAAAACAGTGTGCTGAGTGAAAGAAGCCAGACACCAGAGACCACCTGCTGTATGACTGCACATATATGTGTGACACCGTCACTTATAATAAGAAATACGTGTTTGGTCTTTGACCCTTGGAATTCCTGTGGTAAGGGCTATAAACGCGTCTTTTTTTTTTCCCCCTAAAGTAGGCTCCATGCCCAATGTAGGGCTTGAACTCATGACCTTGAAATTCAGAGTCACATGCTCTACTGACTGAGCCACCCAGGCACCCCAAAGCTAGTTTTTTTAGTCTTACTTACTTTTGAGAGAGAGAGAGAGAGAGAGAGAGAGAGAGAGAGAGAACGAGCAAGCCGTGAGGGGCAGAGAGAGAGGGAGAGAGAAAGAATCCCAAGTAGGCTCCTCAAGGGGCATGCAGACTCCAACACGGGGCTCGATCTCATGAATCATGAGATCGTGACCTGAACTGAAATCAAGAGTTGGACACTTAACCAACTGAGACACCCAGGCGCTCTGATCCTGGTTTTCTTATTCTTAGAAAGCGGATGGGTCTGAATGGGAAGAGGTCGGGCCCAACCTCCCAGCCAGCTGTAATGAGGCTGAAGTGACGGTGGCAGGAGCAGGTTTAAGCACCTCGTGCTGGCCTGGGGACATCACTCAGGACACTTCGGGATGCTCATGCTGGCCTGGGGACAGGGCAGTAAGGCCAAGGCACAGAAGCAGGGGAGCCTCGCTGTCTCCAGTGGGTGCATGCTGGGGGTAGGGGGGTGGCCTGACCCTGCTCTCCCAGGAGGGACTTGCTGTGTGATCGCCAGCAAGCCCTGGAACCTCTTGCCTGCACACACCGTCACACTGTACACATCCCATCGATCTGCCTCAATGCTGCCCGTCTTCTCTGTGGCAAGGAAGCAGGCAGAGAGGCCAGAGCCTGGGGCCCTGGGTGCTAAGCAGTGGAGAAGGGTCTGAGGGGAAGGCCTGGGTCCTCCTGGGGCACCCCGTGTCCCTGCACCATCGGGTGGCTAGACCTGACCCCGGCCCTCCAATCCCCTGCCCCCTCCACTCTGGACTGGGCCCCAGAGTCGCTTCACCTCTCTCTAAGTCTTCAAAGGGCCTCCAGGCTGGGGCAGACAGAGCCAAGCACAGGTACTCCCAGTGAAGAAAAGGGTGGGAGTGGGAGCATCCAGACGAGCCTGGAAAGGTAATGGTAGACAAGGCTGCCTGGAGGAGGGGCTTCTTGAGTAGGGTTTTGAAGGAGGAGCAGGAGTTCCCCCACAGATCAGGAAGACTGGCTGCAAAAACACTCCGGGAATCACACACCTCCTGTGTGTCTGGCCTTGTCCTTTATGCCCCATTTGAACTTCTCTCCAGTGAAAGTCTCAGTTCTTGTTTTCCAGACGAAGAAACAACAGAGGCAGGAAGAAGAGGAATGACTTGCCTACGGTTGTCCTCGCTGGCTCTTTCTGGC
>PJEM01008350.1:0-83672 GCA_004023845.1 Helogale parvula
GACCAGAGGAAGAGAAGTAGAGACTGAATCCCTCACAGCACAATCCCTGCAGAGAGATTCAGGCCGGGACTGAAGGCCGCTGAGCGCTGAGAGAGAGACCCGTCCCTTCAGCGGGGGCGTTCAGTCTGACCAGGCAGCTCACCGACCCCAGGTGGAGCCGGGGGAGAACTCTGACTTCACAAACTCCCTATTCGCCCCGACCAGAAAGCTGCCCACCTGCGGACGATTTTAACTGTGGTGGCAATATTGAGTGTGCGGGCGAGGACTTAGAAACATAGAAATCAGGCAGAACTTGGAAAACAGAAACAATTAGATCCTCCCGAGGCACAAGAAGGCTGAACTCCAGAGAGTAGCTGGAACGCATGGTCTGAGGGGGACTTGGGGCGCCTGTCGCCATTCTTCTCCTCAAATCCACCAAGGCGGGGCCTCAGAGAGCAGCCCTTTGGACCCGACCCACCTGCACCAAGCCACGCCCATCCGCGCTGGAGAGCTGCCCTGCATATGCTTATTACCTTAAGAACTCCCCTATGACCCAGCAATAGCACTGCTAGGGATTTACCCAAGGGATAAAGAAGTGCTGAGGCATAGGAGCACATGTACCCCAATGTTCATAGCGGCGCTTTCTACAATAGCCAAATCATGGAAAGAACCTAAATGTCCATCAACTGATGAATGGATCAAGAAGATGTGGTATATATATACAATGGAGTACTATATGGCAGTGAGAAAGAATGATATATGGCCTTTTGTAGGAAAGTGGATGGACCTTGAGGGTGTCAGGCTAAGCGAAATAAGTCAGGCAGAGAAGGATAGATACCATATGTTTGCATTCATAGGTCTAATAGGAGAGACCTGGCAGGGGAACATGGGGAGAGGAAGGGGGAAAGAGAGCGGGGGAGAGTGAGGGACTCAGATCAAGGGAGACTACTGAATACTGGAGAGGAACCATGGACTGAAGGGGGAGGGAGGAGGGGGTGATGGTCATGGTGGGGTCACTTGGGGGGAGAAGCACTGGGTGTTATATGGAAACTAATTTGACAATAAACTATTAAAAAAAAAAGAAAAAAGAAAAGAAAAGGAAAGCATGAACCAGGGCACCATGGGGTCTGCAATAAGGTGAGGGGATGGTTCTCTCTCTTATCCTTGGGGATCACCTGAGACATGTGGGTACCTCTGCCTCTGATCAGGGGCCTGAGTGTAGGGAAAAGTTGAAGCTATGTGAAGAATAGATGAGGACTTATTTTAATTCCGCACAGTCCACTAAAATCAGAATAAACCTCTATCCATTCTAGGGCCTTCAGCAGGTCCAGAAACTAGTGCAACCTCTGTGAGTTATAGCAGCTCTGATTCTACCAAGAATGCAGACAAGGACAAGGTAAAGGTGTGGCCATTTTTAGTTTAAACTCTTTCAGAAAACCCTCATCTTTCTGTATAGCACACTCTTCTGGCCTTGTTGTGTGTTGTGTGTTGTGTGTTGTGTGAGATGTCTGCTTGTTATTGGTTTTCCAAGTGCACACTCTTATCCTAGGAGCTCACAGGCTTCTGTGTTTTCAGCCTGTCATCTTTTTTTGGTAAGTTTAGAAGCCCAAAGTGCTTAGAGGCTGAGTATATTAAGGCTTTTCCATGTGTTTCTGGAAATAACAAGAGGAGGATGACCCCACACTCCAAACAGAAGCCTCCTGGCCTACGTGATCCCTTCCAGACCTCATTTCTATGGGAACAGTGTGGCTGCTGTGTCTTCCTTTCCTGATTCTGGCTAGGAGATTAACCTGTTAGAAAGTCTGCCATATTGGTTAAAATTCAAAAGTGCAAAAGAACATCATTACTGCAACTTCATATTTTGTGCCCTGTATAATTTAGAGTAGTCTGAGATGAAGTCAGTGTCATCATGCCTTACCTTCCCGTCTTTATTAGTAACTGAGTTGTCTGGAATCCTTCCTGCTATACCTTAGGTAAAAATCATTTGAACAGTGTCTTCTACAATTGTGTTTATACGAGCCGTTTCTGGCTGTGGCCCCAGTCACTATTAGAAGTAATAGAGTCTCATGACACATCCCAGGAGTTTTATACCAGAAAGCAAAACACATGTGCATTAAATCTATTATGTGAATTTCTCCCTCTTTTTTCTGTTGGATATAATGACTCTGCGTCCTGTAGTGTGTCTAGAATCAGAATTCCCCATGAATGAAGATGAACACACCTGAGCCTTGTAGACATTCACAAGTAACTTGTTTCTCCCAGAAGACTCTCATTCCCCTGCAAGATGCCAGGCATCCTCTACTCCCCAGAGGTCTCCAAGGCCTCTGACAGCAATTCAAGAGGGAAGACTCCTTTCTCTGGGAGAGAAGCAGAGGGCTCAGAGTGAAGGGCTGGCTGTAGAAATTTTCCCCAGGAGGGGCTGTGATCCCGTGAGCAGAATATGAGCCATTTGTTCACACTCATTTTTTGGTGTTCTTAATATACCAAAAATAGAGCATCTGGAGTCACCATAGAGGAGGGATGTAGGGCGAATCTGGGTGTGGATGTCTGCCTGTCTGGAGAATCCTACTTCATTATTCTGTAATTACCTCTGTTAATCCACTAGGACAAGACCCTTGCCATTTGACATTCACAGACATGAGCAGTGATGTGTGGTGACAGTACTTTCACCTCTTGTATCTTGCCCAAGTTGTAGGTGGTACCCAGTTGCAAGGACAGAGTTTTCAGGTACTGATGCTACTCTCTTAGATCCTGGTGGCAGAGAAGGTGGCAGGTGCTGACACGTTCTTCTCTGGGTTTCAGCTGTTTTTGGTATTGGTTCCCATGTCTAGCAGATACACATAGCTGTCACTTCTGTTCTGCAGGGCAGTGTGGATCTATGGGGACCTCCTCCATTAACTGGAAGATTTTGGATGCCCTACCCTGGAGGCCCCCCAATAGGCTTCTGGGCACATCCACCTCCTGAACCTTGGTAGCCCTCAGGACCACCCCAAACCCCTCCACCTGCAACATGTGGTAAGATGATCTGAGCAGTATGAGTTGACTTGCAAAACACCCTCATCTTAATTTTGTTGGTGTTGGGTCTTTGGCCAAAGTGCAGAGGTGGTACCACAGACCATTGCTATGCAAGGGAAATGTGTCTACTGCCATTACCACATTCCTCAAGTTTCTCATGATCAACATAAAATGCATTAGCTGAACCCAACTAATATGTATAGTTTACCTGTTTCTCTAAGAGAAACATCACCCCATGTGTCTCTGTTCCCATGGATAGCACTTCCAGAGAGGAGAAGACCCCATTGTTGAGAGAGAAGCACATCGGGCACAAGTAGGAGCTCAGAGGCAGAGCTTTGAGCCACAAGGGCTATGATTCCAGGTGTGGAGACTGGGATGTCCATTCTTTCTCATTCTGTAGTTCTTCATATACAAATAAGCAGCCTCTGTGGTAGAGGGGGTGGAGGGGTGGAAGGTGATCCTGGACTTAGATGCCTTCCTATCTGGAATATGCTATTTTGTTAATTTGGTATTAAGTCCATAATCTTCTAGGAAAGGAGCCCTTGCTGTTCTACATTTCCAGACATGTGGTGATACTAGTTTATACCAATAACATCCATTCACCACCCCAAAGCTGTAAGTGGAGCCCAAAATATGGGTAGAGATTTTGATGCTGATGCTGCCCTTTTGGGACCTGGTGGTGGGGAGCTAGCAGGAGATGAGTGCTACTTCTTTGGGTTTCTGCTTTTTGCAGCGTCTGTGCTTTGTTCTGTCCTATGACCACAGCATTTATTTCTGCTCTGCAGGTCATTGTGTATGTAAGAGGGTCTGGTCCTGTCCCTGGATCGCCTTGCAGGCTCTACCCCATGGACCACTCTTCATCACCAATCATGGGCTATGGGCCACCTCCTCATCCTCCATCTACTCTGTTTGTTAAGATGATCTGAACTGGATGAGTGACCGGTAAAGCATATTCATCTTCTTTGTGAAAGACTTGGTGGGAATGATGTAGAGATGGTTGTGAGTCTTGGCATTTCGACTGCCAGCCTGCCTGAGGACATTGAACATACCTCAAGTTTCCCAGGACATACATACAATGGGCGGTGTCATTTCCCAGTATGAAGGTGAGCTACAGATTTCTCTGGTAAAAAAATGAAAGAGGATTTTTTACACAAAAGCAGATGTATCAGCAGTACTGGTTGGTATTTTGGAGACACAGTATTTTAGGTTCTGTAAAGAATGAGGACACCCCTAACTTTTAGTGCTTCAAGTGTCCCGTGTGAAAGAGAGATACATGCATTAAGTGACATAGACCTTGTGATCACCATAATTGAAGCACCAGTGAAGGAATTGAGGAAACTTGAATCACTCAGGAATAGAAGGGAAATTGTGGACAGTAAGCAGAGTTTGAAGAGGTAAAGAGGGGAGGGGTTTGGGGTCAGTGAGATGCAGTTGGAGGTCATTCCTGGGCACAGCTTGAGCAGGGAGCATGAGGTCCACACAGAGATGCTACGTGCACAGGGCAGTGTTCATCTCTGAAATGTCAGTGTTGGCAAAGTGCACCTAGGTAATCACATAAAAAGATTGTGGTCTCCCTGGGTTTTCTGAAGGTTCTGGATATTTGTGGGGGGGAAATGCCCTGGAGATATGGGAAACTTAACTTGGTCTTATGGAAATGCTTGTCTGCCTAAGTTGTTATCACTCAGTGAGACAGGATCTAAATCAGCTGAGTGCCTGCATTGGCCTTCAGCCTAGGTCAACCTACAATTCAGGGTTGGCCAGAAGCCAGTCCTGCTGGAATCCTGTCGTCACCCTGACTGCAGCTTTCCATCTCCTCAGACTTTCCTCACAATATCCCGAGGCTTTGCCCGTGTTCCTGCTGTCTCAACCCTAATACCAGTTCTCAGTGGGACCTACTCAGAGCCTCAGCTGATTTATCTGTGAAATAGGGGTAATATTTGTTTCTAAAAACATTATGAAAAGAAGACATTAAATACATAAAGCATCTGCAAAATGTCTGGGAAGTGTCCACTCACCCTTCTCACAGTTTCAATCAAGCTAGCTCCACACAATGATCATCAAAAAGATGTTCATGGAAATTCATTCAATGAAGACTATTAACACCTCAGCCCAGGGATTGGGAATTGCTGTTTGAAATGATAAGACAAAGACTCTCATTTTTCTATTAAAATTCCAGCCCTACCAGACAGAGAAAGAAAAGATAATTAGGAGAGTGTATATTCAGAGAACTACATCTGAGAGCTAAAGACAATCATTTTCCATTACATGCAACTACACAGGAAAGTGTTCATCTGAGGCCACAGATAAAGTATGGAAGACAGAATGCATGTAGGAAAACATAAGATCATAGGGAAATAAACCAAAATCTTGGAAATCTCACTGATTTTAAAATTTGAAGAGGACTGTGCAAGGTCAATGACTATGGTGATTATATATTTTAGAAAAGGCGACAGAGCTGCCTGAGTGCTTTCCTTACCCATCCTGTTCCCTCCACTTTGTCCTTCCTATGTCCCCTAATACACCTTTCGCTGTTCTGTCTCTCTGTCAGCATCTGCTTCTAGGGGGACCGAGTCTCCTCACTCCCCATCGCTGCACACAGTGGGGTTCCTGTATACACAGGGAACAGACTGACAGAAGTGGTGGTGATAGAGGGTAGTAGTAAGATCACCCTTTGTGCAGGGGAGCCTGAGGGAGTTTTCTGGGGTGGCAGGAACTTCCTATATCTAGATTTATGGGGTGTTTGTGCTCATTTATTGTAGAAATATTCATTGACTCCCTGGTGCCCCAGGGTCAGATAGACAGGTGTCTGTCCCTAGCATATGGCTGACTTCTAATGGTGGGTAAGGATGAGGGAACAGCAGTGACTGTGGGAGATCATATGTGTGAGGAGGCCACACATGGAATCGGATCCTTGCCCAGGATCCCAGCTCTCCCCAGACAGCACCATGTGCAGGAAAGCTCTAAGGAGCAGAGATGTCTTGATCAGTCCTGTGAACTCCATAATCCTCCTCCACATTCCTCACTGAGGGATGGTCAGGACACAAAACAGCAGGTGGAGGACACCCTGATCATGGCTGGAGTGGAGAAGGAGTCCTGTGGGATTGAGTCAGAGAAAAGGACAGGCAGAAGGTAGCAACACGCAGTTTGAGAGACCAAGGGAAGGGAAGGGAAGAGAATTGACCTTTCTCTATTGTCTTGACCTACATTTCTGTGTGAACAAAAGGGGATTCTTGTCTCCAAGGTTGAGAAGGAGACTGGCAAAAAGTTAGAGTGACATTCTCAGCTCAAGTACCCAGGATATCTGCCTTGCTCTTGAATACCTAACACAGGAAGCCTGTGCTTTCTGTTATACTTGGAACTGAAGCTCATGCCATTTAATGAAAATTCAATTATGAAGCCCTCACCATTAGCGTAGCACAACAGAATTATATAAACAGAGTGATACAATAGAGGATAAAGTCTAAAAGTAGAATGAATGCAATACTCATAGGAATATAGACTATTGGAGATGAAGGTACCCCAATGCAGGCATTCAGACATCTGGGCAATATCTGAAAACATAAAAAAATTTGAATCCTTACCTCAAAAGAAATATTAATATTAGACACAAACAGATCGTGATTTAGGTTTAGAGAGAAACCATATGACTTCATGGTGCTATATCCATGAGATCAAGTCTCATCAAAGTATACTCCTTAATTTGAGGCTATTTGTTATATGTAAATTATACCTCATTAAAGATAGTTCAAAAACATGAAATACCAGAAGAAAATATGGGAAAATTCCTTTCTAATCCTGAAGTGCATGGGTGATAGGAGTCTGACCTATCATGTCTGACCATGTCTCAAAAATTCAAAAAAACTAAGACATTTAAAAAATTAATAATAGAGTAGGAGGACCCTGAGCTCACCCTGTCCCATGTTTTCAATTACATAACATCCATATCCAAGTCCATAAACCAGAGAGCTACCAAAAGACTCGTAGAACAAACTCCACAACTAAAAGAAGCTGCACCTGAAAGATTAGGAAGGCCGGAAAGGTGGAGGGCTGCCTGCAGAGAAGGCAGAGAAAGTGAGCCCTCGCTCCAGGGAGCTCATACAGGGAAGATGAATCCCCATAACATTTGGCTCTAAAAACCAGAGGCGCTGAATTCCTTGAGTTTGGATCCTGGAACTTTGGAGGTCAGCGGACTCAGCACTGCTTGGTCCAGGAGCGTGAGTGATAGCCAGGTTCCTGCCTGTGTGGAGAGGCAATGTAAACACGGCAGTTTACACAAAGCCAGAGGCAACAGGAGACAGATATGTTCATGCTGATTTCTGAGTGTTTGGGTGACTTCTCCAACAATGAGGGAGATCACAGGCACCATTCTCCCCCACCCCCCACTCCCCAGGTTAAGCACAGAAGCACCTACCATGGGGTTGGGCTGCACAGACCCTTGATACCTAACTCGCTAGCAGTGCTCCAGTCCCAAGAGTTCTCTGGGGAACTCACCTACTCCAAGCCTGCTGGCCTCAGCGGCGGGCTCAGGGCAAACTTTGTTAAAACCACATGGGTATCCTGCAAAGCTGCCTGCAAAGCTGCCACAGCATGCTGTGCACATCTGCACCACACCCAGCTGCACGTGGCTGGTGACCCTCCTATGTCTCACCCAGCCACATGTCCCCAGCCACTGATGCACTCTGTGCATAGCCTCGAGCCCCTGGATGCCCTGGTGTGGAGCTGCCAGCCACCAAAGGACAGCTCCAGACTTGTCAACAGAATCTTGGCAAGCCAGAAGCTAGTGACATGACCTATTCAAGTGCTGAATGGAAAAATCAGTAGCCAAAAATACTCTATCCAGCAAGGCTATCATTCAGAATAGAAGAAGACCTAGTCAGTCCAGCAAGAAATATTAAGAGAGACTTTTTGAGTGGAAAGGAGAGACCAAAGTGGCAAAAGAGAGGTAGAAAACACAAATCCAGTAAAAATAAATATTTCTATAAAAAATCAGTCAAGGAACTCACAAAAATGGATATAAAATATAATAACATGTACCAAAACATAGGGAGGAGAAAATAATGGTTTAAAGGTAAATGCCCATCAACTTAATACAAACTTCTAAATGCAAAGAAATTATAAAAAAACTAATGGTGACCATATATAAAAAATCACTCATTAGTATGCATAGATTAAGGAGAAAAAAAATCAAAATATATCACTAAAGAAAATCAGAGGAGGCTGGGCCTTGAACCAAATACTAAGCCTGACTGGCAACTTCCCCTGAGCTCTCAACTCAGCCCTCTTAGGAGATCACTGCACTGCTGGCTGATTAGATCCTGGATGGTCCTGGGATCTTACTCTAACCCTAACTTGAAACCTAACCTGAACCCTACCCCTAACCGTCACTCTAAACGTGACCATACAACTGAGCCACACCTGTGCGTGGTCCCTCATTTCAGACCTCCAGGTAGATCACGGGACTGGAGTCGCTTCTGCCGTGACAACTTCCCTGGCTGGAACTGTAACCCTAGATAAGGCTGTCTCCCCTTGGGGACCTAATTCCAGGTCTCAGAAAACCAGGAACATGGGGCCCAGAAGCGGTGCAGGCTTAATCAGCATGAAATGTGGAACATCACCATGACATTAACAAAACCCGGATTGAGCTGTATGAGGGGTGTCCTGAAGCACTACCTGTAGCCTGGCCCACATAGGAGACTGGCCCTTGAGCCCAAACACTAAGCCTGACTGGCACCTTCCCTGTACCCTCAACTCAGCCCTCCGGGGAGACCACTGCACTGCTGGGTAATCAGTTCTTGGAGCGTCCTGCGATCTTACTCTATCAGTAGCCCTAACCCTAATCCTAACCCTACCCCTACACCTAAACCTCACTCAAACCAGAACCCTATACCTGACCTGCACCCACGCGTGGGTCCTCATGCGAGCCCTCCAAGGGAAATCATGGGACTCTGGTTGCTTCTGCCCTGACAACTTCCCTGGGAGGAACCCTAGCCTTAGCCAAGGCTTTCTCCCTATGGGGACCCAATTCCTAGGTCTGAGAATACCACCGACAGGGGGCCCAGAAGCAGTGCAAGATTACTCGGTGTAAAACATGGAACATCACCATGCCATTTCCAAGCCCGGATGGAGCTGCACTAGGGGTGTACTGAGGCCCAACTCCAACCAAGTCCAAAGAGAAGAAGGGGGCCTTAGAACCCAATACTTAAGCCTGACCGGCACCTTCCCATGAGCCCTCCGGATAGAACACTGCACTGCTGGGGGATCAGTGCCAGGAGACTCCTGCAACTGAACCCAAACCTTAAGCCTAACCCTAAAGATAACACTCACTCTAACACTAAACCTCACTCTAAGGAAAACCGTACACTTGACCCACACCCATGTATGCACTCTCACTTCAGCCCTCCAGGGAGATCACGTGACTGGTGTCGCTTCTGCCCTGGTGACTCCCCTGGATGGAGCCCTAAACCTAGCCAAGGCTCTCTCCCCACGGGGGCCCAATTCTCAAGTCTGAGAACACCATAGACAGGGGGCCTAGAAGTGGTGCAGGCTTAATAAACACAGAACGTGGATCATCACCATGACATTAACTAAGCCCCAATGGAGCTGCACAAGAGGTGTCACCTGAGGTGCTTGCTACCTGTAGCCTGGCCCATAGAGGAGGCCAAGTAATGAAAACACATTATCTCTTTTAATTCCTACACAGGTCCCATTGTTATCTCCATATGCAGATGGTGAACTGAGGTCAGGAAAGTGAGTCATGACTAAGTTACACAGTGATCCAACAGAGTTTAGACTAGAAGCCCCCACAGTCGGACTGTGCCGTCTGCTGTGTGATAACCCTGCAGACAAGCTGGGTTACCTTTGATTATTCTTAGAGAAGGGTTTCCTAATGCTATCCTGGAAACCGTGAGGAAACAGCATTCCACATCTTCACAAACCAACCCAACCTGAATCAGGAAGGTTTCCTATGTGAGCTTTCCTCCCCATAAGTGATTTCTAGAAAGTGGCAATAGTTCTTACCCATACTAGACTGATGGGCTTTGTAGACTCTGTGGCTTAAAAATAAGGGGTCAGGAAAATTTCCAAAATGATGCCCAGGGACAAAGAAGTACCAGCCAGAAAGCAGAGGCATTGAAAACAGAAGTTAATGGATAACTCAGAAGGGAAAACATTACTGACTGGTGCCTTAAAAAGTTGGCATCTAGGAAGCGAAAGTAAAAGGTTTGGGCAATCAGGAAGTAATAAAATACAAACATTACTGGTAATTTTTGTCCTTGATGACCATCAAAGCTGGGCCAGCTTGGGAAAAATGCTTCCAGTGAACCAACAAATCTAAAGGACAGGCCCAGGGAGGTCAGGAGAGAGGGTTTGGAATGTGAGTCTTGGTTGAGTGCAAAGTTGGGGAAGGGACAGCTCTGCAGACTCTATGTGGATAAATGGGGCAGGACATAATTCAGCTTGTATGTGGGGCCCGCAGACTGACGGGGTAGTAAGAAATGATGCTCAGGTGGCAGAGTGCTGGAGCAGTGTCTGTTTCTGTAAGGCTCTGTGAGGCCGTGTTCCCTTCCTTTTACAGACTTCTTCCTCCGATGCTTGCTGCCGCTGGTCAGCACTGGGTTTGTGGGCAGCCCAGAGGCTGATGTGTGAGGCCAGCATGAAAGAGATAGCTGTTTTCTGGGTCGATGGACTCTTAGGTATGTTGCGCAGGAGGAAATAATCCCCAAGAGATCCAAGAAGTCACACTGATTAGGGGAAACAGGGAAATACTATTGGCTAAAAGTACTGTATCATAGATACTCTACCTGGACCTTTACACAAATTATTCTGTTTAAGCCTCTCAACAAACAGAAGATAAAGGTAAACTTACTTGAGCAGGTGCTGAACCTGCAAAGAACTTGTCACATGGACAGAGAAGGAAGCATGGAGCCCTCCATGACAGTGGGGACAGGGGCTGGTGGGGGGACCTTGGGATGATCCATGGCCTCTTTAGTTGCTGTCAAATCCCAGGTGCTGCCACAGAATGCAGGTGGAGGCAGTTGGAGAGGCTGGCTAGCTGCAGGTAGAACAATGTGAGTCAGTACTGCAAGTGAAAGTCAGTTTTGCAAGGACATGGGCTCCAGAGTGCTCACTCAACATGGGACCTCAAGCAAGTCACCCAATCCCTCTGTGCCTCAATTTGTTCATGTATAAAATGTAGCTATAACTGGGTTCTTTTATAAGGTCATTGTGAGGATTAAAATGAGTTAATATATTTTAAACACTTGAACAGTGCCTGGAATGTAATAAGCCTGGCAAGCGTTAATTATCATCAGTGATTATTATCAAGAAGAGACTAAAAAGGCCACTGGTAGTTAAAATAGCCAACATGTATGGAGCACTTACTTTGTGTTGAGTCTCTTGCTAATCACTTTACCTGTATTGTCACCTTTAATATCCTCACTACCACTCAAGGAGTGGTGACAGTGCCCAAGTTACAGAGGGGAAAACAGAATTCAGGAGTTAGGTCCATTGCCTGAGGCCACACGAAGTACAAATGGCAGAGTTAGGTTCCTGCTTGTAAGGGAACATAAAGAAGGCAGCCTGTGGATGTGTGAGGAGCCATCTTTATCTTCACTAGTAGTATATATTTGGAAGGGGACCAGGTGTGGTCACAAGTGTTGGGTTCCAATTATGCAGAGGAGCACGAATAGTTTTGTTCCTTTTACATCTCCCCACTTGCCGTTGTTTTCTGTTGGATGATAATTTTCCTTCAAGTGCTCTCTAGTGATTCTCAGACAGTAGAATCACCCAGGGAGCTCCTCTAATACTGATTCCCAGGCTCACTCCAGACCAATTATGTGCAAATCATGGGGGTGGGACCAGGCATCAGTACTTTGAAAATATCCCTAGGAGCTGTCAACAAGCATCATTGCCCTAAAGCTTCCCAGTCTTGGAAGCCCCATCTAGGAATTTTTATTTATTTAATTTTATTTAAAAAAACTTTTTTATGTCTTTATTTTATTTTTGAGAGAGACAGAGAGTGAATGGGGGAGGGTCCAAGAGAGAGAAAGACACAGAATCTGAAGCAGGCTCCAGGCTCCAAGCTGTTAGCACAGAGCCCCATGCAGGGCTCAAACTTACAGACTGTGAGATCATGACCTGAGCCGAAGTCGGCCGCACAACCGACTGAGCCACCCAGGTGCCCCCATCTAGGAAGTTTTAAAGCAATGCCCAGGTCCTCCCCTCCCTGAGACTAAGTCACTTGTTTCTGGACTGGGACTCAGGCACCGTGTCCTATAAAATATCCCCAGGTGACATGAATATGTACCCAGAGAGAAGAACCATTGTGTTAACTGAGAGTTTGGGTAATAACCCAGGAGAAAATACATGTCATTTTTAGGGGGACAAAATAGAAAGGTAAAATTGAGTTCATACTTATGTATCAGCGGTTTATATATTTGCAATTTTTATCCTGATGTCACGTTCTACATGATTCTTAGGGTAAAGCTCCAATGAAGAATCCAACACATTGAGATTTATTAGAATGAAAAAGGTCATAAAATAGATAATATTGTCATTTCCACCAGCCATGATCTAAGGGGACTTTTGAGGGGATATTGTAAGAGCTATTGGGGCATGTGCACAATGATAAAGAAACAAGAAGGCAGAAGAAACAAGTCCGCTCTCTTGATCTATGCTCATGGTCACATGCCATGTCACTTTTGTAACTCGGATAGCAGCTGCTGTTCTTGTCACTTCCTCCTAACCTAGCCTCTTTAAGTCTGCCGAAGAGTCTCTGCGGTGATCTTGGGGTTGGAGGTACAACGACAGATTCCAGATGTGGTAGTGAGGGTGGAACAGAGCCCGCACTGTCAGGTGAGAAGCAGGTTCAGGCCTGCGGCTGAGGTCATCTTCACTGGGGGAAGTGAGAGGCTCCTTCTGTCCTGCCATGACTGCTTCCTAGCCTGTGAGGCCAATGATGAAGTGGGCACTGAGCAATCAATATTCACTCTCCCTCTTCCTTCACCCACCTAGAGTGTCCTGCTGTCCCAATTCTGCCCTGGGAGGTGGCACAGTGCCAGTGGAGGGCAGGTGGTCCTAAGCCCAATATGCTTGCCACACGTGACTTTGGGTAAACTCCTTACTTTGCTGAACTTCAGTTCTCCCATCTGTAAAATGTTTATTTCAAAGACTGTTACTAAAATTGGAGGAAAGGCATTTAAAGTGATCCATAGTAGGTGCTTTGTAAGTTTTACTTGCTGGAGGTGGGTGTTTAGGGAGAAAGGCTTTGTGGGCCACATAGGTCTGCACGCTGGTGATTGTTGAAACCTGAGCCAGTGGGAACTGGTCCCACTATTGACTTGTACATCTCTCTGTCAAGTAGGCAAGTGGTTTTTGCTGGTTTCCATGGATATATGGAAAGTCATCCATATTTCATTTCATATAAAGATGAATTAGGAACTTAGAGTCTTTGGAAGAAAACTCTCCATTACACTTAAGTTAAAACATCAGATCATTTGATTTTAATCCTAATATTCCTGGAAAATAATGGAGAAAGTCATTGTTTTGTTTATTTTACTAATTGCATGTCCTAGGGAAAGGACTAATGCACATTAAAAAAAATCTCATTTGTAAGAATGTATTTCCTGGTATTTTCACAGGTTTTGTGCATTAGTGGAATAGGATTCAGGTTACATTTAACCTTCGGATAGGAGGTATTGTGAAAATTAATTTGTAAATCAGATTTGGAAATTTAAGGGCATTTTCCTTCAGAAAACCTGCTTTGTGTACATAGTGCTAAGACAGTTTCTATATGTCTTTGGAAGATGATGTGGCTAAATTAATGATGTTAATTAATTTTGAAATTTATTGTGGATTAATGGTGTTCAAAAAGGAGAAAGGAACTTAACTTTTTCTTTGGTACTGACCTGTGCCGGAAAAACTTCAGGAAGAAGCAGAGTAGTTTACCATTAACATGCTGTTACTCCTTTTCTTACCGCTTGGCTGTCCTCTGGAGCCCCTGTCCTCTCAGGCCTGAACCTTAATATCCTAAAAATGCTGCCCGGAGGCCACCACCATGACCTCTATCTCACCAGGACCCCTGCTGCAGACCTTTCCTTTCACCTCCCTCTGCGCATACAGTGGAAACATGGCAGCTGAGGGAAGCCTGAAGATTCAGTTAATTCATACTCTCCTGCGAATGATTCATATCCTGGAGTGTTTATGGGGCTATTTTTTAAATATTTTATTTATTTTTTAATTTACATCCAAGTTAGTTAGCATACAGTGCAACAATGATTTCAGGAGTAGATTCCAGTGATTCATCCCTAGGTATAACACCCAATGCTTATCCCAATAAGTGTCTTTCTTAATGCCCCTTACCCATTTAGCCCATCCTCCCTCCCATAACCCCTCCAGAAACCCTCTGTTCTCTATGTCTAAGAGTCACTTATGTTTTATCCCCTTCCCTGTTTTTATATTGTTTTTGCTTCCCTTCCCTTATGTTCATCTGTTTTGTATCTTAAATCCTCATATGAGTGAAATCATATGATATTTGTCTTTCTCTGACTAATTTCGCTTAGCATAATACCCTCTAGTTCCATACAAATCATTGCAAATGGAAAGATTTCATTCTTTTTGCTTGCTGAATAATACTCCATTGTATACAGATACCATGTCTTCTTTATCCATTCATGCGTCAATGGACTTTTGGGCTCTTTTCATATTTTGGCTCTTGTCGATAGCACTATAAATATTGTGGTGCATTTGCCCCTTCGAAACAGCACACCTGTCTCTCTTGGATAAATACCTCATAGTGTAATTGCTTGGTCATGGGGTAGTTCCATTTTTAATTTTTTGAGAAACCTCCATACTGTTTTCCAGAGTGACTGTACCAGTTTGCATTCCCAGCAACAGTGCAAAAGGGATCCTCTTTTCCTGCATCCTCACCAACATTTGCTGTTGCCTGCGT
The DNA here is from genome assembly GCA_004023845.1 of Helogale parvula. Lineage (NCBI taxonomy): Eukaryota > Metazoa > Chordata > Mammalia > Carnivora > Herpestidae > Helogale > Helogale parvula. Next base: position 14,942 of record PJEM01008350.1, read on the forward strand.
TGTTAATGTTACCCATTCTGACGTGTGTGAGGTGGTATCTCATTGTGGTTTTGATTTGTATTTCCCTGATGATGAGATATGTTGAGCATTTTTTCATGTATCTTTTGGCCATTTGGATGTCTTCTTTGGAGAAGTGTCTATTCATTTCTTTTGCCCTTTTCTTCACTGGATTATTTTTGGGTGTTGAGTTTGGTAAGTTCTTTATAGATTTTGATCTAACCTTTTATCTGATATGTCATTTGCAAATATCTTCTCCCATTTCGTCAGTTACCTTTTAGTTTTGCTGACTGTTTTCTTTGCTGTGCGTAAGGTTTTTATTTTGATGAGGTCTCAATAGTTCATTGGAGCTATTTTTTTTAAAAAAGAGATTTTTTTTTCCTTCTCTCCCTTCCCTTCCTTCTTCACTATTATTTTCCCCAATGGGGTTGGGATGGGGAAACATTTAGGCCATTTGATAAAGTGAAGTGAAAAAATTCAGACAATTTGGAGGGAAAATGTTGTGACCAGTAGCCACAGGAGAGGTATATCCTTTAGAGTTTCCCTGATTTCAATTCATTTTAGCTTTGTACCCCGTGCAAACTATGTTCTCTGTTGCTTAGAGGTGTTGCCAATATGAGAGTAACCCTGGTTAGGGTTGAATATGGAATTTGCAAGGGGGGTGGGCAATGCAAAATGAAAATGCAGGGCATTAAAAAAAACAGAATTTCAAGATGATGACCACAGAGCCTCAAGCCACATATGGTCTTTTCTAAACCTCGAGTCTGTGTGACAGCATAGCACAGGTCACTTATCTGTAAAGTTGGCTCTGTCCCTGGTTTAAGAAAGTGGATATCATGTGTTGGCTTCAGTTTCTCTTAGAACCTTTAATGTGATTTGTGTCTGAATCTCCAAGAATATAGTGAGAAGGTTTCCTTAATTTTTAGTCTATTGAAATTTGGATACCTCTTGGAGGTCGGGTATTACAGAGATTCTTTGGGATGCTCAAAGTTGTTATTGCTTCACTTTAAGGCTCCCATCTGTGTGTCTTATAAAGCCTAATGTTTAATACAAAACTCTAATATGAGTAGGAGGGTAGAAGGTGGGATGAGTTTCCCTAAGGTGGGGGTGAAGAGAAGGCCCAGCTATGGGTTGACCCCTTTGCCCACTAAGGCCATTTTAGTGTTTGAGTCTCTGATGACTTAGGTGTAGATCAGAGTCTACCTGTACTACTCATTTTCTGCATTTGAACCATGGCTTTGGTTGAGGCTAGGTAAGGGTGCACGTCAGATCTGCTCTATTCAAGCTTCCCTCTGCAAGTCTCTGCAGCCTCTCGATGGATCTTTTGGATAGTATAGTAAGATAAAGTGAGCTGAGCAACTGCTTGATCTGTCTCCCTGCTGCTGTAAACCCAGCTGTGAGGAGAGGGGGTATTGATTAAAAGTGAGAGGTAAGGAGCAGGAGTGCTTCCCTTGATGGTGTTTTAATATATGTGTATAGAAGCATCCTTTGAAAATATCCAGTGTAAGAGGATTCACGGGGAAAGTGGAAAATGTTATAAGACAATGTGTCTTACTTCTGTTTCTGTATGTCATTAGCAATTCTTCAACTTTATTTTTGGTTTTGAAGTAGAATCGTCTAGCATGGTAATAGTTCTCATTTTCTGGCATTACTATATTCACTCCACAAAGAAAGGAAATATGCCCCTAATCCCAATGTATGCTCTTGGTCCTTCTGGAGGAATCTGTTTACAGAAGATGAACATGTAATAGAGTCTGTAATATGCTTTCTCAGTTGTATTTCCCAGTGAGACATGCCTTGTCTCAAAATTCAGTTTATTTTCTAGAGAAGACACTGTCTTCTTTATAAAAATTTAATAATTAGAACTGTATAAATATAATGTTTTCTTTTTTTAGTTAAAAAATTTTTTTTAAAGATTATTTATTTATTTTGAGAGAGAGAATCCTAAATAGGTTCTGCACAGTCAGCATGGATCCTGTGGCAGGGCTCAAACTCACAAACTGTGAGATCATGACCTGAGTTGAAATCAAGAGTTGGATGCTTAAATTAACTAAGCCACCAAGGCGTACCTCATCTTTTTTTTTTTAAGGGCTTCAGAACCCTGTGTGGATGAAAGAATAGGAAAGGCAAGGTTGCCGTGGGGTCCCAGGCCCCAGGTCTCTGTACCTTCCCTTCTAGATCTGCAGCAGTGGTAGCAGTGAAGGACCCAGTCCCTCAGCTCAGATCTGGGAGGCATGTGCCTGGACTCGGACTTGTGATTACTCAGCCAAGTAGATGCCTCTTGTGAGAGGCTGTTTCCTTGTTGGGGGACTGGGGGTTGGGGCTTGAGTTTGCTACTCTGGGAATGGACTTGAGTTGGGGTGGGCTGAGGGGAGGACAGCTGAGAAGGACTATGAGAGAGAGCTGATACTGATGTAAATGTCCTGGTTTTTTTGTTTTTGTTTGTTTGTTTGTTTGTTTTGTTCCCCTAAGAGAAACTAATGAAAGCTCTCTCTAGTATGTAGAGTCAGGGAATTGTTTGTTTTGCACTGGACTTTACCTGAGGTGTCTGAATTCCCCATGTTCTCTTCTGCATGCCACACACTACCTTTCTCAAGTTCATCTGCATGGGACATGACTTTCCAGAGTCAGGCACACAACTTTGCCTTTGCAGTGGCACATGCTTTGGGTTTTCCGTAAGTATCTTGTATAGCACATACATTGCTACAGATGCTTTTTGTTTACTTGTTTGTTTGTTTTTTCTCTCTGAAACATATGAAAAAATAGGCTGGCTCTTTGCTTTACTTTTCATCTATTTTCCTGGAACAGTTTCTTCTTTATTTGATACTGCAGCTTTGATTTCTAAACCTAAATCTTCTCTGCTCTTGACTTTTGTCTCTTAGACTGCAAAGGGAATGGGGTTGTAGACCTCTTTCAGCCATGGAGAGACCCTTCTGATGAGCAGTGGAGCTGAAAATAGAGTCCCCCACTGAGCACAACTATGGAAACCACTTTGTGTCACCCATTAAGCAGTTTGGTAGGGGTTAAGGTGCTATGTTCAAGCATATGCACTCATTGTAGTACAGGAGACACTTTAAAAGCCTTGAGCAAAAGCAGTAATGAGCTAGTAGGAGACAGTATCACTGCATTTGGTCACATGGGGGCTGTGACTCCCTCTTTATGCTGGTGACTTCAAATGCTGATCTAAGTAGAACTGAGTCAAAGACTATGGCCCAGAAGCAAGATATGTTGGTTTAATTTTTGCCTAAGTTAGAAGGCCTCAGGTACGTGGTTACCTTTCTAGCTTTCCCCTCTGATGTGCCATCCCCTGCCCGGTCTTTATTCCAGCCACTCTGAACTCACCCCTTCCAGCTTCCTGTCTCATGTCTCTCTGATCACAAGTTTCCCTCTGTGTGGAACTCACACTGCCAACCTCACTGGGAAACCCCTGGTCATCTAGCAAGACCCTGCTCAAGGACTTAAGTGTCTTTCCTGACCTTTCCCCCTGCAAGTTGGATGTGTGCTGTAGCATGTACTGACTACCAATGTCTAATCCCAGAAATGCTCCATCTCAGCTGTTTATAGTTTATTTCCATAGGCCAAAGAATAGTGTAATGGTTAAAAGCACAGCCCCTGAAGCCAGACAGTCTGGTTTGAAATCTCAGATCTGCCACCTAATTATGTATAGCATTTAAAGAGTTCCTTAACCTCTCAGTGCCTCTGTTTACTTATCTTTAAAATGGAGATGATAATGATAGCACCCTTACCTCATAGAGTTGTAGGAAGGATTAAATGAGTTGATATAAGTCAAGCACCTAGCATGGTGCCTGGAAAAGAGTGCATGCTAAGTTGTTTGCAGTTATGATGACCAATCTGGAAGTCCTTTGTGGGCAAATGACACCATTCATCTGGTTTGGGCACACAATAATAGAAGCATGGGGTGGTAGACGAGAAGAAACATTCACATTCACCACCTGTGAGCCAAACTGACCATCACTACTCAGCCACAGTCTGTGCAGGCCATCCCAGGTAGGACCTCTGGCTGAAAGGTCAACCTTTCCGCTTCAGTTTACCACTTCCCATCTCTTTACTGAGTGGCACTCTTCCATGTCCACTGAATAGTGTGGGTAGGGCAACTTGTCAGTTCAGATAAGTTCATTTATTCCTTTGAAAGTGTCATGCCTATTGGGTTCCACAGATGTGGCCTAGGCTCATGTAGCCTTGCCTTTATATCACAGTGTTGATCTGATTGAGTTCTGAACATTTTCTTATATAGTCAGGAAAATCTCCATCCACCACAGGGAGGGCAGGAATAGAGGAGGTCAATTTTGGATGGTCCTGGTATGTTATTATTATAATTACTCCTTTTCCCTGTGAGCTAGGAAGAAGGTTAGTCTTCTCCAACAAAAGGAATGGAAGATAACAAGGATCCACTATTTTTGCCCCTATCTGCTGGTTCTCATTCTATATTCCCAATTATATTCCATGATGCCATCTACCCAAGTTCAGTTTTTATCTCATCCTTATCCTTTTGGCCTCATAAGCTCAGACTTTAACAAATCCAGCACCTCCTCTATCTCTGTAGGTGTGGTCTTACTTCAGGCCTCATTATTTCTTGGTTAGACTTCTCTTGAGGCCCCCAACCAGTTTCTTGTTCATCTCTATTGCTGCCAGAATGGTATTTCTCTAACAAATCTTGGATTACATGACATGATAAGGTGGTTGTAAAAATGTTGTACTTTCTCAGCATTTAAAAAAAGTTATTGTGTCTTGTATTATATCTCTTCTAATTTGAAGTGGTTAAAATGTTCAAAAATGATATACTGAGATGCAGGTGAAATGTTGACAATTCAGGTATTTATGAAGATCCTGATTTGGGCCATTCTGTGAAAGGTCTGGGATGGTAGAACACATGAAAATGGGATGTACCAGGGGGATATGGCTGATACTCTCGAGGAGGAAGAAAGATATTCCAAAAGTAATAAATTAGCTACAGATGCATCTATTTGAGACTGTTCTCAATGTCCATACTTGACCTGAAGGAGGAACTGACCCATTGGAAACGTTTTATTTCTCTAACAAAAGGAAGAAAGGAAGTTTTGATTAGAGAGGGAGTTTTGATTATTTTCAGGAGTGGAAGTCCATAGAGGAGAAATAAATGTGAGAGTTGGTAGCTTATAGATGGTATTTATTTATTTATTAAAAATTTTTTTAGAGTTTATTTATTTTTGAGAGAGAGATGGACGGAGTGTGAGCGGGGTGAGAGGCAGAGAGAGAGAGAGATGGCAACACAGGATCCAAAGCAGACTCTAGGCTCTGAGATGTCAGCACAGAGCCTGATGCAGGGCTTGAATCTATGAACCACAAAATCATGACCTGAGCTGAGCTGCCTCTATAGATGGTATTTAAAGTTATGGGTGCATTTACTGAAGGATGAGCCAGATGTGGGTGAATGGAGGGCTGCCACTGAGCCTGAGCACTCAGTAAGGTTGAGACCCCCTGAGACTGAGGAGCAGGGCTGGTAGAGGATGAGAGGGCACAGAGTCCTGGTGTGAAGGGCATACAGAGTTGCAAGGAGAAGAACTGTCAGGATCAAGCACTGCAGAAGGGTCAGAAAAGACTAGAACTGACAGATGAACATTGGATTTGGCCAGGTGAAGGTCAGTTTGGCCAGAGCTGTGAGATGCAGGCCCAAAGGCAGGGGTGTCAACACAGGAAAGAGAAGGAGATTAGAGACAGTGATGTAAAGGATTCTTGTAGGAGTTCTGCTGTGAAAAGTAGGGAAGGTGGGAGGCAGCTGGAAGGAGAAGTGGGGTCAGGAGAATCGTCTGTGCAGGCAGGGGAATTGTGACTGGGGAAATGGAAGTGTCCCTAAGCCTGGAGACATTTCTGTGCATGGATGGAAGATTTAATGCAGCTTAATGGCTGCAGATGAGGACAGGCAGTGGCGAGTCTGGTCTTCCTGGGGTAGGGGTGAAGCAGGCTACTGCAAGTGCTATGTGCAGAGCAAACAATGGATTCTGTGTCCTGGTGGCCTATGTTCCCCCTTGGTCTTTCTACCCCTGGGAGTTGTCCTTGACAGGGATGCTAGGGGCCCACGGGTAGGGGGTTTAATTATTTTCCCTAAAGCTGGTCACAGCAGATTATGGACACAAGATAACAAGAGATACTGAATGCTTTAAGGAAATTATTAGAGACTGTAGTAATAGTTCCTACTGACTGAGGTGCTATTCTGGGTTTTTAATATCCATTAGTTTTCCTCCTTACAGCAGTTCTCAAAGGCAGGTACTTTTTGTTTTATCGATGAGGAACCTGATGTGCAGACAGATGTAGTGATGTCCCTGGTCACTCAGCAGGGCTGCTGTTCAAACCTAGCCTGTTTGACTTCAAGGTTTACACTACGCGACACTGCATCTCTATTGATTCCGGTGACCAGGAATTTACTTAACCTTTCTTAGATTCTGTTTTTATATTCAGCTTTTAATTCTTGGGGTATGATGTGGAGGAAGAGTCCTATAATTGTATAAACAGTATAAATTGTGTATAATAGTGAATTGGTCTTTTTATCTTCAAGTTATTTCTCTCAGACATTAAGAGCTACCCTTTAGAGCTGATACTCTGAAATGAGAAGAGGAAAGGCAGATACTCCATATATGCTATTTATTCATGGTATATTTTTTAGCTTATCACTTCTGTCTTTCCCCCTTCTTCCTGAAAAATCATAACTTTATCTACCCTCAGGTGGCAGGCCTCAGGCTCCCTCTGTCCTCCTGTTTGACCTTCTCTCGACTCCCTGAGCACCATGATGCCATCTTAAGTGGAACTTCACACAGAGTTCTCATCGTGAATGCATTATGGCTTTGGATAAGGCAGACAGAAATTTCTCTTTAGTTTCCATTATGATTTCAGAGAACTTCTATTATAAAGATAAGGCCAAAGGCCTCAGCAGTCCATTGGACTAATGTCTTTAAACTTGAGTTTACAGTGACCTTCAGATTCCTTTTGAGAGTTATGAGCTTGGAGTCCATTCTTTATGATTCACACAGCATTTCCCTAGCTGGTTTTACCAGGTAGATGTGGCAGGAATGCCATAGGAAGGTGGACTCAATGTCAATAAGTCTAAAAACTGCTGTGTAAGCTCTTCCACTCTTGAAGATTGATAATGTGTATTAATAGCTAGGAAGTCACCTAGAATGTCACAGTTTGGGTTTTCCTAGAAGCAGATCCTGCAATAAGGATTCAAGGACAAATCATTTATTTGGGAGATCTGGGGAACATCAGGAAAGAAGTGGGGAGGCCGTACGATAATGGTAAGGAAAAGACTGGTGATCAGCCAGTCATTGCTGTGGGTGACCAGAGATTATGCCCAAGGGAAAACTCTGGGAGACAGTGTGAAGTGCAAGTGCAGGCCTCAGAATTGTACCATCTGAGGATTAAAGGATCTGGGATTTTTGTACATCATCTTCTGTCAGTCATCATTGAGGGCTGCTTCTAAATTCTTGCACTTCCAGTTTGTCACAGGCAAAGCAGTTTCTCAGGCTTTGGAGAAATCTCACAGGCAAAGAGATGCAATGGCCATTGGAATTGAGTTGGAGGAATACAGAGCATGGACATTGCCTGCTATGCAGAAAAAACCCTGTTCAATTTAGTTTAGCCTAGTATTTTCAGAATCCTAATGGAGCATAAAGCACGTGTTCCTTGGCACACTTACACATGTGCTTTAGGGCCCCAGTTTGGGAAATGTAGGGGTAGATTGGTCACACATGTAATGCAGTATACGAGAAGCTGAAAGGAAAGAAAACTGGCTCTCTGAGAACCCCTGGGTTCTCTTGCTAGTTCGCTTAGGACATTCTGGATCTGTCGCATGTGTCACAAAGATTGTGAGAAACCAGAAACATTGCCCCAGTGTCAAATATGGTCAACATTTCTCTGTTGCTCCCAGATGAGATGGGAGGGGCCATAGGCAGGGCACTCTGGAGCTGGGCTGTCCCTGGGCTGTAGCCAACAGTCTCATATGACAAGTGAGCACTTTAAATGTGGCTAGTATAACTGAGGAACCGATTTTTACAATTTGATTTAATTTTGGTAACTTAAAATTTGAATCAAAATGCATACATGTGGTTAGTGGCTTCCTTGTTGGGTAGAGCAATCCCAGAGGCATGCCACCTCCCAGGACACACAGGAGAGAGTGCCCCACCCCTGCACTGATGCCCTCTGGCTCTCTACCGTCTAAGGACGGTTCACTATTCTTTGCCAACTCCTGGACCCATCTCAAGGGGCTTCTTATACTTCCTAGCTCTGGTCTTCTCCCAGTTTCTCCAGTACCCAGCTCTTACAGCATGGCAGTCACCAACTTCCTCAGCCCCTCTGGACTGTTACCTAGCTGAGTTTCTGCCACTGAGGCACTGTTCAGGGAGTGGCTTCCTCACACACCCTCATATGGCTTTGGAGTGAGGTCCAAAGTGAGGCACCTGTTTGTGGACAGATTTCTTTGGAACCCCCAGGGGGCATATTTACTGCAAGTTCCACACCTGCAGCACCTGAGCAGCTTCCCCATCACTTGAGTGAGACCTCTCCAGGTGGTCGGGATCTCAGTCCTGGGTTGGGGGTGAAGTCTTCTTCCTTGGGTGCTCTGTTTCAGCCTTGGAATAGCAGCTGTGCCTCCTATAATTTCTATATTCTTTAGAGTTCTCTCTACTTCTCACTAGTTGCTGTAGACTGAATGTTTGTGTCCTCCCAAATTTATAACCTGACCCCCAGTGTGATGGTGTTAGGAAGTGCAGCTTTTGGGAGGTAATTAGATCATAAGAGTTGGAGCCCTCATGAATGGAATTAGTGTCCTTCTAAGAAGAGGCAGGAGAGAAGTTGCTTCACCTTTCTGCTCTCCGCCACATGAGGACACAATAAAACATGCCATCTGCAAGCCAGGAAGCAGGCCCTCACTAAACCAAATTGACTAGCACCTGACCTTAGACTTTTAGCCTCCAGAACTGTGAGAAATAAATGCTTGTTGTTTAAGCCACCCAGAATATGGTAATTTGTTATAGCAGCCCAAACTGACTGAGACACCAGCCAATGCATTATGCCAATCCCTGTCATAGTTAATAATCCTTTATAATCAACTTTTCCTGATCAAATTACTAAGTAGTTGCTGTGTTCTCGCTGGATGCTCATGGACATACTGCAACATTCTATTTGGGAAAGGATTCCATTGATAAAACTGCCGCTAAAAGAGCATTGCATCACAAGTGATAATTTATTGAAGTTATACACTTAGAGAGGATGAAAATACAAGCCATACATCCAAAACCTCTGTATCTGACCGAATCTTGTGATGAGAATTTTTGCTTATTAGCAATTCTCTAATTGGAGAACTTGAGGAAGTCCACTGCTCATTGCTCCCAATGGGACATGAAAAGATGTAATTGGAGGATATTACTGGCAATTAATTATGCATGAAAAAGCGTAGACCCTGGAAGAGGGACACATTTACCTTTTTTAAAAAATCAAACTATATTTATTTATTTTTTCAGGAATAGAGTTTAGTAATTCATCACTTACATATAGCACCCAGTGCTCATCGCAACAAGTGACCTCCTTAATACCCGTCACCTCTTCAGCCCTTCCTCCCACCCAACACCCCACTGGCAACCCTCAGTTTGTCCTGTATATTTAGGGTCTCTTATAATTTTTCTCCCTGTCTTTTTTTTATATTATGTTTGCTTCTGTTCCTTTATGTTTATCAGTTTTGTATCTTAAATTCCACATATGAGTGAAATCATATGATATTTATCTTTCTCTGACTTACTTCACCTCACATAATACCTTCTGGTTCCATCCATGTTGTTGCAAATGGCAAGATTTCATTCTTTTTTGTCACTGAGTAATATTCCATTGAATACATATACTACATCTTCTTTATCCATTCATCAGTTGATGAACATTTGGGTTCTTTCCATACTTTGGGTATTGTCAATAGTGCTGCTATAAACACTGGGGTACATGTGCCTTTTCAAATCAACACTTCTGTATCCTTTGGATAAATACCTACTAGTGCAATTGCTGGGTCATAGGATAGTTCTATTCTTAATTTTTTGAGGAAACTCCATACTGTTTTACAGAGTGGTTGTGCCAATTTGCATTCCCACCAGCAGTGCAAAAGATTTCCTCTTTCTCTGCAGGGACAAGGTTAACTTATTATTAGAAAGACTGAGCAGGGATGGTCTATGGTGGTTGACAGTAAACGAAACTCTTTTTCCTTGACTCACTAAAGACAGGGGAATCTTCACTAAAAGAACTTCTGAGAACTTTCAAGAAGGAAAATTTAGCAGCCAAGGGCTGAACACAAGATGAAAGAGCTTGATGTAAAAATCTTTCTGGTTGATGTCCCTTTCTGATGTTCTAATATTTCCTTCACAGTATTAAAAAATAGTTTGCTACTTTTTTGCATGGACCTCAAGTATATTGTAGTATAGAGGTGGAATTTAAGGAAAGGTATTAAGCAGGCTGTGTTGTAGCTTATGGGCAAGTAATAAATTGTATCATGTATCTTGAATGTATCATAGATAAGCTGCTATATAACGATCGCCACTTCAGATAGCTGTGAAATTAGGTGATTAAGTAGTTGTTAACCTTCTAATTTCTGTATAAGTCTAATTACATGAAATAGAAGTTGGGGTTTTGATTTTTTACTTTGCTTTTCTGTTTGGAGTGTAACTGTAACTACTGGAGTGTAAATGATGGAAAATAATTGCATATGTTAAAAAAATAATAAAAAAAATTCCTCTACTTAAAAAAAAATAGTTTGCTTATTGAGGCAAACTTGAAAAAAGAGGGCTTGAAAAAAGAGAATGCCCCTCATCCTTGGCTGAGAATTTCTCAGAGGTAGAATCTTCCTGTCAACATCTTTCTATGGGTGCTGTAGGCACTGCAAGCTGTCATGTGTTAGGCCAGGTTCTAAGCTTGGCACTTTCTGTGGATGTCATTTCAGCTGTTTTAAAGACTCCAGAAGACAGATGAATAGGTTAAGGTTCAGAGATGATCAGTAATTGTCCCCATGGCCACACAACTGGCTTCTGAAGGTGTCTGACTGACTCCCCAAACCCCAGTTCCTTCCATTTTGCCAGTCATGTCACTGTTCATTTAAAAATAATTTTCCATTTTGCTCTTTCTCTTGGAAAACATCAGGACTGACTGATGTGAAAGAATAGAAAGGCTCTCAGGAACTGACACTAATGAAAGATGGGGACTTGGGTGAAAAGGTGTGGTGAGGAAAGAGCTTTGGGACAGTAGAAAGGGGGGAGGTACACTGAGGAATGAAGATGAATACCTCAGGTGCTCCCAAAGCTTAAAGGTCTACACGAACAGGGCATAGGCTCCTTGGAGAAAGGTCATCACAGAACTCAGAAAGGTGGTCTCAGAATGATGGTTGTTGGGAGAGAAAGACATCAGTTAGTCTTTTTGGGAATCCTAGAAGTTGACAGTAACTCCTCATAGAAGAGGGTACTATCCTTAAATCTATGACCAGTCTGTACTCAACCTCTACACAATCAGAACTATATAGCAGGGATGGTAGATGGCTTCATTCCAAAATATCACATCAGGGCAAATAGGACTCCCTGGCTCACATTTACCATATGGAAGACAGCAGCATAATAAAAAGTGCAGGGAACCATCTCGACAGGTGGTACTCCTCAGGGAGCCTCTTGGGAAACTGGACAATAGGAGCTGCTGGGAAAGTCGCAGATGTGTCCTCTGAGGGGTCACTCCCAGGACTGGGCCTACACCTTTCCAGGGGACTGGGTGGTCCTGATCTGTGGGAGTCTAATGTGGGTAGGAGCACCTAGAGAATTCTTAAAAGGGGGAAGATCTGTGTAATGGTTTCCTCGGAGGGTGGGGATAGCAGCTCTTGCTCTTATTTACTTAGAAAAATCCTCTCACGCTGGGAATGGGAAGAACTAGTTTAGCTTATCAGCCTTGGTCTCTCAGTTGCCCCAAATCTCCCATACTCCCAGTTCCCAGTCTACAAATTAGGCTAAAGATTGGAGTGCTGAGGAGGACTCTAATAATGAATAATGGTGATGATGACAATATAGCAACAATATCACCAATGATATTAATAATAGCAATTATAAGAACATTCACCACTACTATCATTTATTGAGTACTTACTACTTCCCATATGTTGTGCCTACTTCTTCATATGTAATCTCACTGAATCTTCACAAAAACCATGAGGCATAATAAAGTTTAAGTAATTAAGGTGAAATTCTGAAGCTAGAATCTGACTGCTGGTCTGTTGGACACCAAAGCCTATACTTGTAATCATGATGCTATTGCAGTGGGTGATATGGGTTGTCTGTTCTCTCTCTCCTCCTGTTTTAATGGGGCAGGACCTGACTTGGTTCAAGTACCAGCCTTCTTCCATTTAGTCCTGCGAGTTAGGGAAGTCAAATCCACCCCCAGCTCTGGGTGGGTCCTACTTAGTCCAATCCAATAAGCATGTAGCATTTCCCTTGTCACTGTTATGGATCTAGGAATGGGCGTGGGATCTAACTTGGCCCAAACTTGGCCTTATATTCCATGACTGGGGGAGAGACTGTCTCTCTCTCTCTCAAGCAGGAAATAAAAAAGGCAGCCCATGGTTCCTGTTGCTGTGGGTAGCCATCCTGTAACTATGAGAAAAGATAACCTGGGGACATAGAAGACCTCAGAGTCAAATGAATGGATACCAGACACCAAGAACCAGAACTCTGATTATTTAGTGCCTGCAGCCCTATTAACTATCTATTGACTTCCTCCTATGTTATCTAATAAACTTCCTTATTTATTTCAGCAGTTGAATCAGGGTTTTTGCAACTTGCAGTTCAGCATATCCTAACTGATAGAGCTATGCCCTACCTCGGTCACTGGCAGAACGGAAGTGCCCAGTATCTGCAAAGGGCATTTGCTATCTTAATTATACAAAACATGTTCTTGTTTTCTTTAACTGTTAAGCATTACTTAGCATTGTAGAATGCTTTAAATACATTTTTACATCCTCTAGAGGTCCTTAGGGCCATGTTCTTGTTTTCTTCTTTTCACAAATATTTACTAACTTCTCTCACACCAACCCAGTAAAGGACCCTAATGATATTTCTTAGCCTGCATTTTGTCTCCCTCTGGTTCCATCAATATTTTAATATGAAAGATCACAAACAAAATCATCTTTTCAAAGAAAAATTATGACAAGAATCACAGGAGCCAAACACACCACCCATAGGAAAGCCTCTTTCTTACAACACAGAGTAATGCTGTGGCATGTTTCCAAGCACCAGGGAGAGCTGAATGGAGGGAGGTCAGTAGGACCAGTAATAGTCACAAAGGCAGGCTTGGGTAGGGCCAAGGAGGTGGGAGGGAGGTGGGATTTAGAAAGGCCAGCAGCCAGGCCCAATTATTCCGTTGCTCTTAAGAATAGAGATTGAATAGAGATCATTAGGGCTCTACTCTCATGTTAGGAAACCCTGCTGACACTGAGAGCTTGAGCTGCAGAGAAGCAAGTTAGAAATAACTGTAATCCTGTCTATGTATGCATCCAAGTGCTGTGTGCTGTGAAAGCCTGAGGTTTAGAACAGCGGCCTGGGAGGGTAAGTGGCCGGCTTTTTAGGGAAGAGGCAGAGTATGTAAGCAATGAAACTGGCATGAGTTATTAGGGAGGCTAGGTTGTCACCAGACTCTATAAGCTCTTCACAGTCTGAGCAAATTGCTGGGGGGTGCAGAATTATTCTACTTGGCATCACACCAAGAAAAGGAACAGCAATTTTAGAGATGCTTGATGATATTCAGATTGCAGACATGTATGTCACTATTGCTATATGGTCGGCTTTATGCATGGTTAGATCAGCACTCCTTTGGAGTTTAATTTTAGTGCATCTAATTTCTTATCGATATAAGAAGGAGAGGCCTGAGTGGGCATGATTGTGTTAATTATATTTCTTCCCTGGAATGCAGACAACACTGTCTGTCAGTTGTTGCCTTTTATCTCTGCCTTAGCCTTTCAGATTCTTCATTATAGAAAACCAGAACTGCACTGCTCCCTGTTAATTTTGTCAGAGAGGACAGTGGAGGCTGGCCAAGTAATTATGGCAGGTCATTGCTTTAAGAAGGGTTAAAATAAAAAGTAAGAAGAGGTGGAATTAGAAGAAGGAAACTGAGTTTTATGCCTCAAACTTGCTACTTAATTTCTTCTTGTATGATGGTTGCATTAAATCCTTATTTCCTCTAAAAGCAATGTTATAAATTAGAATTCTGTTCCTGGAAACCCAGTTAATAAATATGTAAATATTTAAAATATTGATCACAGGAATCAAGGGAAAATGTGCAACAGGGATAATATTTGCAAATCATAACTGGAAGCATTTAACATTTCTTTTAATCAAAGTTCCCTATGTAGCCTTCAGTACAACCAAGAGGTTTTGGAAATATAAATGGACAAGAGAGAAATTCCCAGATTCATCTAGCAGATCACGCCTGGAGGATGCAGATCCAGGGACACTCTTCTGCCTCTGAAGGCTGAGTCCTGCTTTCCAATGCTAAAGGAAGGACATAAAGCAGAAGAAGTAAAAGACGAACCCCACCCTGGTTGATCACAGAGTGCAACAAGGAAGACGTATGGAAGGATCAGTTCTCCGTGATCCGTGCAACTAGGAACAGACCTAGGATATTTCTGTCATTACCAAATGTCAGTGCAAATGTTCTCTTACAAACATAGTGTGATGCTGTGAGATCTGAATGACTGATGAGTGGGGAAGGTTAGTGAAAGCTGCAGTGTTTGCAGGTTATCCTGGAAAGAGGATTATTATTTCCACATTTCACTCTTAATATTTTTTTCTGATTATAAGAAATACATACCCATCGTGAAAAGAAGGAACTTTAATCTCATTATTCAGAGCAATCTCTGAACTTAAGTGTTCTTAAGTTCTTAAGTGTAATTTCTTTAAAGGAAATCCCAAGAAGCCTCAGGATTTTCTGGGGATGTCTATGAATTTAAGAAGAAGAACTTTAAGAAGACAATATAGGAGATAAGAGGGTAACTAAGGCATGGGATACTCAGAGCTGAATCTCAGAAATGCTATTTGGGATAAATCTGAAGGAGTGGTTTTATCATCTTAATTTATATTATTATTATATTTATATATGAGACGTGGAGTGCAAATGTCTTCGGGGTCCTCATCTTCTCCTACTGGTATCAGAAATGACCCATTGTAGAGAGAATTAATGAATGGGAACTAATCCACCAGAGCCAGGGACAAGTAAATATGACTGTAGATATATGAACACCTTTGATCATGACTATAGTAAGAATTCTGTTAAGAAGCACTCAGTAGATTACTTTTTACTTAAGGTGTCTAATGGTCCTTGTCTAAAATGAATTTAAATTGTTACTGTTTCATTACATTTTTCCATGTTTCAGTGACCCGGACATCCCTTAGAGAGTTGCAAGTTTGGAGAAATTAAATTGCAGTTCAACGAGCATTGACTTTAGTAAGCTTTTAAGTTTTGTTTTGCATGGAACTGTTAATAACAGACTAGGGAAATATGGTGGAAACCAGTGGTTCCAAACCTTTACCAAGGGGAAGGCTCTTCATGATATAAAACCCCTCATATAATAATGGCTTCCTTTACCTAGTCTATATTTTATATTAATGTGGATTAGTGTATTCTATGAAATAATTACTTGACTTTGGTCCATAGGCTGGGCTTTAGACACTCAATTATTAGAGAAAAACAAGCAATTTGCAAAGAATGGCTCTTAGTGTGGAAAATCTCCTACTACTCAGGAGTCCTATTCCTGGAAACTTCTTTAGATCTGCTGTCTCAGGAATTTTGCTAGCCATCTTGTTTTGTCAGTTGGTCTTACTTCAGTCGCTCATGTCAGGCCTGAGCAGGAAACTGTATCTCTATTGTACGGTTCTCTGATTCCTTCTTTTATTTTGTGGTAAATTATCCCAATAGAATTAAGCAACTGAGTGACATGGAAAAGAGTCTCTTGATTGGCTATCTGCTGGTCCTGTTTTTATTATTTCATGTAGGAACAATTAGAAGTACATTAGATATGTCTTCATAAACTAGTCAGTGCCTCACCTGGGCAGGCGTTTGAGAGCGATAATTCACCTTCCATGGGATGCTGAAGATTTCCCTGCAAAGCCGAGAGAAGAACTAGAATTACATTTTGAGTAGATATTACATTGTTGACATTTCTTTTGACTTCTTTCAGGGTATAGATCCTGCAGCAGAATATCTGCCCTGTTTTAACTGGGGATGCAATTGTTCTGGTTATTATTAGTTCAGAAAGGAGAGAGATGTTCAGTTGAGTCACTCCATTCAGTGCTGGCTGCGGAGCGTTCACAGCACAGTTGGAAAAATAGTTGCTTTTATTGAAAGGATGATCTTTTCTTTGGCAGAAGCAAAACCTGTATTCTATCTAGGAGGGAAACACTTAAGTAGTCAGAAAGACAGTCGTTTTTAGCCCTAAAAAATACACCAGTTGAAAGCTGGTTTTATGATGCAAATGTAATGCCAATGACTAAGCTACTTTGAAGTGCAGAAGTCTGAGATTGGCTTGGCATAGGCCTGGAGCCCCCCACGATATTCTGAACAGATGCTGAAATTCTTTACTAGGGTTTTGAACGTTGCCTTTCTCACACTGAACATACTATCTTTGTCAAAAGAATTTAGCAATGTAGTACTTTAAAATTTAACTCCCTCTGATAATAAGCCACTGGGAGAGAAATCAGTATAATGTTTCTGATTCTGGGTTTGATTGGTGATTTTATCAGTTATTAGCTATGAATGTGAGCAAATGACTTCACTAAGCCTCAGTTTTCCTATCTGTAAAGTGGAGTGGATAATAGAATCTGCCTCAGAGAGTTGTGGGAAGTCAATGAGCTATAACAGTGCCTGGCGTAGCATGGTGGCTCAGGTAAGGCTAGCTGTTATTATCCTATTATTAACAAAATATCTAGCAGTAGCTGGTATTTTATACCCACTCTTTAGTTCTACTTTTCTTTTTTGTCTGAAAATTTGGTTCATTTTCAGGCAAATTTGTTTCTTCTACTTTTTTGTGCCATATTCTCCTACTGCCCCTTGGCCAAAGACCGCCAAGAACATGGCCTGTAGTTGAACCAATTAGATACTTAGAGCAGAAAAAGAAAAGACTTAGCATGGGAAATCATCGGTTTCTCAGTAAGAGGGTGTCAGAAGGAAACTTTGGAGGGTTTGGGTTTCAGTTAGGCGACTTGGGGGAGGGTTTAAGGAAGCAGGAATTGCCTCTAGATTCGGTGCCAATGGAAACTGGGGGAGTTCTATGATTGGGTATCTCAATGAATCATATCCACAGGAAGGGGAGGCTGGAATGAGGATAAAGCTGTACATGGTAAAGAAGTAACAGTCACTCATTTTGACTAAGAGAGGGGAGGTATGTGGCATTTTATGGGTGGCACAGTGACCTGGTTTTTTTTGTTTGTTAAAGTCATGTAGTGGCTCTGCTTTGTTCCATTTTATCATGGTCTCAGAGTATTGGTCTGAGGCTGATATTCTGTGAGACTGTTTTTTGGTCTCCTGGCAGAGTCACATGGTCTAGTTGTGAGCCCTGGGCCAGCTTCTCAATGTCAGGGGCTACTCCTCCTTCTTTCTCAACTATTATAACTAGAATTCTGGAGAAATATTCCAATTATTTAAATGAATATTACCTCTTTCTTCTATGCAGAGTTGAATGAGCCAAATTTTCAGGAAAAAAGGTCATCGCCCATTTATTCATTCAACAAAGAATTTTCTTTTTTTAAATCTTCTACTGGACAGTGTTCTTTGTGCTGAGGCTCTGACAATGAGCCAAGGAAGACAACATATGTGTACTAAAGGGCCTTCTGTTCTAATCAGGGGAGGCAGACAACCAAAAAAACAAATGAAGAAACCAATTCTTTCAGTTCTTGATAAGTGCTCTGAAGAAAGTAACCAGGGTTTTGACATAGAGTTATGGAGGGTCTGCTATTCACAATAAAGACAAATATTACAGAGATCTTGGTGGGGCTTTTATGGACTGGCTAAGTGTGGAAATCAGATAGCCTACATCATAGCCTGTGTTTAATTTCCTTAAATCAAATCATTTCCTTGAGATATGCAGGTTTGCATCTCTTATGGTACACATACATGCATACGTTTTTCTATAAGTGATATCAGGCTTACCAATAGATAATGAAAGACAGGATTTCGTTCTCATGCTAAGAATATTTGGAATACTTAGGAGTCTCAAATCTAGTAAGGAAACATATAGGGTGATGGTGAGTGTTTTGAAAATTTGTATTTGTAAATTGTGGGGTTTGTAATACACTGATTTATTCCACAATGGTGGTATGAGATGTTAGCCAATTCTGGAAGCCATATTGAAGAGGAGCTATGAAAAGCTAACTTTTTCAGTTACTTCATTTTATTTGAATGGCACTACATTTGCAAATCCACTGTTGTTGTTTTTTCTGCCTTATTGCAAATTAAGTAAGTTGGACATAATTTTTCAATTTCTGCTTCTACATTTTTCTTTGAATAGTAATCAGATTGTGCCTTCTGACTGGGGCAACAACAATAAGAAAAAATAAAGACCGCTCTTAACAATATGAGTACTTTTAAAGTTACAGATTTAAATTAAAAATTAGCAATACTTCTTAAACTTTTAATTGCATTAATTCTGTATTCTATTTTAACTATAAAATAAAATGATCATATTTAGAAATTGATACAGTATGAAAAATTCAGTAATGTGATAATCTCCTTCACATCTGCCTCCAACATGGAAAATCCTTATCTTTTAGCAAGTTTTCACCACCTCAAACATTTATTCAATTACAGTTGACCCTTGAACAACACAGATTTTGAACTACGTGAGTCCACTTATATGCATTTTTTTTTATAAATAAAGTGCAGTCCTGTGAATGTATTTTCTCTTCCTTATGATTTTTTTAAATAACATTTTTGTTCTCTAGCTTACTTTATTGTAAGAATACAGTATATAATACCTACAACATATAAAATATGTTAATCATCTGTTTATGTTATCAGTAAGTCTTCTGGTCAACAGTAGGCTATTAGCAATTAAGTTCTAGGGGAGTCAGAAGTTATACACTGATTTTTGACTGCGTGGAGGTCAGTGCCTCTAACCCTCATGCTGTTCAAGGGTCAACTGCATTTGTATTTTCTATTGAATATTTCTTCCTGTTGATAACTTGCTGGCCCTTCTTTGCTAATAATTTAGCTAGTAGCACTTTGGTTTGGTACCTTTAGTTAGAAAGAAGAGCAACACAAAGATAAAGGTTGAAAAATTCAATCCTTCTTCAGCAATGAGGATTTCCTTTAAAAGTTGTTGGGAGTGGTGCCTGGCTGGCTCAGTTGGTCAAGCTTCCGACTTCGGCTCAGGTCATGATCTCACGGTTTGTGAGTTTGAGCCCCACGTCGGGCTCTGTGCTGAGAGCACAGCTCAGAGCCTGGAGCCTGCTTCAGATTCTGTATCTTCCTCTCTCTGACCCTCCCCTGCTCGCACTGTCTCTCTCTGTCTCTCAAAAATAATTTTTAAATAACCCATAAAAGCTGATGGAATATCTAGGTATTCGTCTGGGGGTAAATATCTCATTGGCATATGAAGAGGTTGCTTTTTACTTTTCTATTTCTAGGTAACAATTTATGTACCTTTGTAAGGTATTTATTAAGCAAAGCATGTACTGGCCTTTGATAGTTATCAAAGAGGTTGAGTTTGGATTATGGCTAATACAGAAAGGAGACTGGGAGGCTTCAGCTGTCAGTAGAGGCAGGAACTAGATGGCACCACGGAAACACCAAAATTTGCAAGTTGGAAAGGTATTGTATTTGAAACTTAATTGACAGGCTCCTCTGGCCAAATCTGCCTAAGAAGAATAGCTGTATTGTTTTTTTTTTTTTAAATACAGTGTTATATTTTGGTTCATGACTATAAACTTAGCTTCTCTTGTCATTTCTGTACTTTGTATTGACTTATTATTGTTTTTACACAGATATTGGTGTTTGTTGAGTTTTTTTGCTTTTGCTTTAGATGTTACCTGTCAGAAACAAGTAAATTTCACTGCCAATTACAGTTATTCTTTTACATTACCAACTTTTACACTAAACTGACTTGACTATCAGTTTATTAAGAGAGGGGAACTGACATTTTCTAAATCTTTCACAACCTCTGGCTCAAAATTGACTCTGTGGGAGGCACTCAGTCCTCTAAGACCTTATTCTGAGAGTTGGCTCTCTTTTATTCCTGGACTTGGTGTCCCTTTAATAGAAAGCTGCAGTAGGAGCCTTAAATACCCATATCATATAGGACTACTTTTTTTCCTGGTACTCTGAGATAGAAAGATGAAGTGAGAAAGACTGAGAGGTGATGATGGGGGTTGGAAAAGACGGCCATTTGTAAAGCTTACAAGACTGAAAAAAAGATGATGTGTTTCCATTTCAGTAAATTTATAGGTATAATTCCATGATTTTATCCCTAGATTCCTGTGCTATTCTAGTGAATAGGCTATTTCTTGAGCTAAGAGTATTTGGAAAAGTCAGGTTTCATTCTGTGGTTTGTTACCCCTAGCAAGTGGTAATTTGTGAGTGGGTTTTTCTTTGCTCGGTGTTTTCTATCCTTCCATGACTTATTTTTCCTTTGTTCTGTACATTAGTTGGCATGGTCCCTGCTAAGCATGGATCAAGTGTTGGTGGAGGCCTGCTGATTGGTCCTTGGGTTGTCCACCATTTTGTGACCTGGACATCATCTGTGCTCTCCTCCTGTGGCTCCAGAAGCCACAGTCACCCTTTCTGCCTGCGTGCAGACCTAGAACCTCTTTGTCATCTCTTGAAGAAGCTACTTACCCAGAAACCTGGTAGACCAAGAAGGTTTCACTGAGGATTTTGTAGTGGACAAAGAGGAGTAGATTTACCTTATTCACATCATGCAATTTTAACATCTTCACTAGACAAGCCTATTTTATCCTCAGCTTGGTGGCAACTGAACTTTTCTGCCTCCTCTCCCCCAAATAAAGCTCTTCTCTCCATTTTCTGGATTTTCTTTGGAGGCACTTGACAGTGTTCACCACTTAATGCTGGAGAGCACAGAAAGCTATTATTATGAGGAGTTCTTTTGCCAGCCATTAGCAAGATAATAACTATCAGCTTCACTTTAAAGCTCTTTTCTTGGCAGATTGTAACGTTTGCTCTCCAGCTGTCTACCTCCTTCACTTGAGAGTAAATTTAAGTGAAATGAGAAAAGTGTATATCTATGTGTGGTTTATGTTTCCATAAATGATAACTACAATTCTAAGCCATTAGTACATTAAAATATTAATTTTACAAAAAAAGCCCCTAAAAACATTCAAAAAACAAATTTTTCTCTTTGATCTTGGATTCAGATATTTCTTTACTATGTCTTTGGGTTTACTTATCTGTTGGCTGCCTTTGCCATTTTTACAGATGTTGTTAATATACTAACTGATTTTTCCTTGGTTGAAGCTAGGAGTTGCATGAAAAAATGAAACATTTTTGGATATTTATTTCAGCTTCTTTGAGCAGAGTTGCAAAATAAACTTATTTAAATTTTATCTTCCTAGCATTATCAGCCTGCCTTTACTGAAGAAACACGTTTCAGCGATGAATACAGATGTTTGAAGTCACAAGTGCTTGTATTGAAGATTTATTATTTGAAATGGAGGCATATTCAGAAAAACCCATATCAAAACTTTTAAGAGAAGCAATTCAGAACCTACATTTTCTTACACAGGCAATCTTATCTTGCTTTCTAATTATTTTATGTGTTCCTGGAAACAATTTGTAATCAGAATATCACGGTCAGTTTCCATACACCTCTCTTTTTGTCAGAAATGATTTATGTAGGTGGTGGCATCTTGCATTTACATATACATCTCCTATTTTCTTAGAATTTATCTTCAAGAAATAGAATTTGAGCTAGAATTTATCTTCAGGAGACTCTACTAGGAGGATGTTAATGGTGATAATAACTGCTTTTGTGTCTGACTTGGTTTTCTGTGTGTTTAAGAAAAAAACCTCTAAACCTTGGAGTAATATGCACAGCCTGGTGTAGTTACAAAATGACTGCTTTTTAAAGTTGCCAAATGCCGATTCTCATACCATCCTGCTAGTTTTGGCCAGTCTCCTGTGCTTCCCACATTCCATTCCCTGCTACTGCCAGTGGTCTCCTGCTGAAAGGACAGATCGTGAAAATCATTCATTTCATTCCTGTTTTGTTGAGGTATTGTGCAAGGTGCTTTGTGAACATTTTCTGTAATCAACAGCAATTAAAAAGTCGTAAGTATGAATACGCCTCACAGGAAAGAAACACATTCAAGACGAGCCCTGGTTATTCTGCTAAGAAGCCACAGGATTTCAAACTGTGTTTCTTTGGCTCTGTGGCAAAGCTCTCCATTATGTCATGTCTTTTCCAGGATGGTGACACAACTCTGTCTGATGTGGCATTATCCTTTAACCCGTGGGCCCACGCAGTGATTTGAGCTGGCTGTCGGAGGAGAATCTCAGGGCCTTATCTGAGCTGGCTGCATTCTTTGGGCACTTTGGATGATCCAACTTGACTTTGTTCTGGTCATCCTTTGCCACCAGGCCTGTTGTCCCGGTCCTGTCCTGTTTTGCTTTCCATCTCCAGTTTGCTGGCCATCAATCCCAGCATGTCTTGCTTTTGAGTTCCTGTCCTTAGGACAGAGCCACCCTGAGAGCTGAATTTTGGAAAGGAGTCAAAAATTCGAAATTTGGAAAGGCCAATATTTTTGGATACAATATTTCAATATCAAAAACTATAATCCCAGTTTCTTGTCCACTTGAGTCACTGAAGGATTTTTAAAACCTTGGAGTTAAAAAAAAAGAAGGCAAGCAGTTCAGGTCACAGCTTTGCTTGAGATGCTCTGAGAGAAGTTAGTCAGTTGCTCCTGCTTTTTGTCCGGGGCCATCGGAGATTGACCCACATAGCCTAGAAATTGAGTTCTCCGCTCAGAGTTGAGAGAGAGTGAATTTGTAAAATTTGGGGGAAAAGGAGCGGCAGCTGTCACTTTTGTTATCCCTATCGCCACAGTCCCAGAATGTTAAGATCCTTGGTCACTTGCAGTGTCATCAGAACCTGGTGACGCAGAATCAGTCATGGGGACCCAGTATCCCTAAGGATTTACCCTGGGGCCCACCCACATTTGCATTCTCCAAATGTAAGCAGGGAATAGAAGTCATGGGAACTGGAATCAGAAGTCATGGGAACTGGAATCCTGATCCCCAAATACCTAAAAAAATATCCTCTTTCCCCAGTACATCAAGGTGTGAGCCTTTGAAAAAATTCCCCCCAAAAGCTTAAAAAATCATCTCATTCACTAGATTTGAATTGAATTCCTTGAAATGACTAATAGGTACCCTCAGCAGCTCCAGCAACAGATGCCAGGTTGATAAATGACAACTAGCAAAATGCTAATCACACATGAGCCTGGAGGTATAAAGAGATAGAAGCAAAATCTCTGTGGGCCACCCTACTAGTGTGGCAGAGAGAAATGAGCTTGGGATTTGAAGCTAGAGGACCTTGGCAAATTCAGGGGAAATCTCTTTTTAAGTGTAAGTTTTAGACCAGTTATATAATAGCTCTATAAGACAGGGACAGTGAAAGTACTCATTTCACAGGGCTTTTGTTGGTATTACATGGGAGTTATGAGCATTAAAACACTTTGTAAAATGTAATGTACTCCACAGGTGTTTGTTGTTTGTATTGTTATCACTATTATTACCTTGTGAAAGAGAAGAAAATTAATTTATTTGAAAGATAATAGTTCTAAAAAGTAGAAGAGGCAACTCTTACTGACCTTTGTGATCTCAAGATGCTAAAAATGAGTGATTCTGTATTAGAGGTGCTTGGAGAGTCAGGGTGAGAAGAAGCACAAAGACCTGAATTATAGTTTTACCCTTGGTTTCTTGCATGGGCTTTTACAGGGAACTTCAGGTCTCATTTCAGTTAGGATTAATAGATCTTTACTAAAATTCTTGTTCCATGTCCTGTACTAGGTGCTGGGATTCTGAGATAAATGAGATATCATTTCTGGCCTTCAGGAGGCTGGGGGAGAAATCAACAGAACCAGACTGTCCCATATTAAGTCTAACTGCTATAAGTTGACACCTGAGTTACCTTCCAGATTTCTAGGCATAATGATAGTTTCTTGCATTGCTAGTCCCACTTTCTCAAGACAGAATTAGAATTTGTTTTTAAAACTTTTGTGGTTAGGGTTCAAAAATATGACTTAGGTGCTACAGTCAGATGTATATGGGTAGGACTTAGGGAAGGAAGCAACCTGAGGAAATAGCTTTGGGAAGACGGATCTGGCAAGTGATGGCAGAGGCATCTGGTTCTCATGGGACATTTGAGGTGGTGTATCTGGCATTCAGTCCCTGTGTGTTTAGGACCAAGCAGCTGATGGCTATGGCGGAGTCTCTCCTGTGACTGAACATTGCTTCTGAATGGTTTCAAGATGTATATTATTACAATTAGTCTCTGGTTTCTTTATAACTTCTGCAAACTAACAAATGTTCTTTTAATAAATTATTTTTGCTAAAGCGTTATTTGTAATTGCCAATACTGACTGCTATGGGCCTCAAATTGAGTTTTAACATTCTGTGTCAATGAGGCTATATGTGTGTGTGTGTGTGTGTGTGTGTGTGTGTGTGTGCGCATGGCCGCGTGCACACGCTATAAGCATTAAGTTTTAAAAACAGATTTTCTTAAGAAAAGATTTTGGTTCATAGTGAAACTGAACCTAAAGTAGAGAGTTCCCATAGACCCATCACCCCTCCCCTACATACATAGCCTCCCCCACTATCAACATCTTGCACTGGAGTTACAATTGATGAGCCTATACTGACATGTTATTTACATCACCCCAAGACTATAGTTTACATTAGGGTTCACTTTTGGTGTTGTATATTCTATGAGTTTTGATAAACATATAGTGAAATGTATGTGTCATTATGGTATCATATAGAATAGTTTCATTGCCCTAAAAATCATTCGTGCTCCATCTCTTCATCTCTTTACACTAACTCTTGGCAACCACTGAACATTGCTGTGTCCATAATTTTGCCTTTTCCAGAATGTCATATAGTTGGAATCATATAGTATGCAGCATTTTCAGATTGACTTCTTTCACTTAGTAATATGAATTTAAGGTTCTTCCATCTATTTTTATGGCCTGAGAGCTCATTTCTTTGTATCATGAATAATCCATGACCTGGATGTATCACAGTTTACTTATCTATTCACCTAATGAAGGACGTCTCGGTTGCTTTCAACTATTGACAATTATGAATAAAGCTGGTATAGTCCTTTGTGTGCAGGATTTTGTGTGATCGTAAGTTTTCAACTCATTTGGGTAAAATCAAGGAACATAACTGCTGGCTAAAGTGTGTTTAGTTTTGTGAGAAACCGCCGAACTATCTTCCAAAGTGGTCGTACCATTTTGCATTCCCAACAGCAATTTGTGAGATTCCAGTTGCTCCACATCCTCACCAGCATTTGGTGTCATGAGTGTTGGGAGTCTTGCCATTCTCACAGGTGCGTAGTGGTATCTTACGGTTTTAATTTGCAATTAACCTAATGATATACGATGTTGAGCATCTTTTCATAGGCTTATTTTCCTAAAAGAATTAATTTTAAATAATAACTTTGTCATCCTATTTTGGATTGTCTTTATATTTTATTATGCTGGGAGCCTAAAGCAATGGAAATGACCCAGGGCTTTCTGGAGTTCTGAGAGACCCTGCCTTGAGTTGAAGAAAGAGGGATGAGGAGTGAGGGGCAGAGGAAAGTGGATTTAAAGAGCAATGAAATGAGCTATTAAATAACAGGGATATTCTTTCCTTTAGCAAAGTTACTCACTTCTGGCTGAAGGAGGAACCAGTGTCTCCTGAGTGTCTGCTGCTTGGCTGTCTGGTGAGTAGGAGAAAAGCTGTAAAACAGGCTTTTGTGTGTAGTCACTCCCCTATGACCTCAGGTCCTAGTGGTCTGAAGTGCGTGACCGTCCTTATCATACAAGAAATACTTTCACCAAGATAGAGTTGTAAAATGTACCGGCCTAACCATTACAAATCTTACTTCCAACCTTTCTTTCTGAACAATGAGCATCTACCCATCATAGGGATGATATTGAGATAAAACGTGATAATGGTGTGATGCTGCTTTAAAAAACAAAGTGTTTTACAAATGAAAAATCCTACAGGATTGATTTTCCACTTTGGCTCTCATTGAGTCGCACTCACCTAATTTATGGGACCTTCAGGGTATGGTGTTCTTCTAAGTTTAATGGGAAGATTTACTTACTTTCCAAACTAATCTTGCTATGGATACCTCATCACTTTTTTTGGTAGCAAAATGTACCTTGTGGCTAGTTAATAACATTCTTAATAACAAAGAAGGGAAAGTATTATTGAATCACAATGTATTACTTTCCCCAAGAGTTTTCAGTTAGTAATGTTTTTGGGAATTCCCTCTCACATTAAGGATCTCCCTTGATATTCACCTCTAAAATATGAGGTTGAGGTTTTGACATGTTTCTACTTTCATATGTAAAAAATAACAGTAATTTTCTTATCTTCAAAAACCTTCAAGCATTATCTTAATATCTTGTTGTCTACATGTTATGTTTTTAATTTTAGTTTTTTAATGTTTATTTGTTTTTGAGAGACAGAGTGTGAGTGAGGGAGGGGCAGAAAGAGAAGGAGACACAGAATCTGAAGCAGGCTCCAGGCTCTGAGCTGTCAGCACAGAGCCTGATGCAGGGCTCAAAGTCACAGACTATGAGATCATGACCTGAGCTAAAGTTGAGCACTTAACTGACTGAGCCACCCAGGTGCCCCTTTGATTTTAGAAAGATTTCTTTGTAATTTTCTTTGAGAAAATCTGAAAAATAATTACACTTTAGGAAAAAATGCCTTAAAAAAGTGATGAGAAAAAGGAATGCTGGGTTATAGCATTAAAAAAATATTTATTATGGCTAATGTTTATGAGAAGAGGCAGTGATTATAATGTTTTCATTGAATCATTAAAGGCCAATAATTGATAACACTTTAAGATTGCAGGAAGGTTTTAGTCCACATTAATTCTCCCATTAATTAATTGCATTCATTCTTCCAAGGTGTAACTAGTTAGACTTCTGATTCATGTGTAAATAAGCAAAGAAACATTGACATCGATCAGTTGGATAATTAACCACTGCCCAACACAATGTACAACACTAGCTTCTATAAATTTTGGAAATAATCATTCATCAATCATTCATCAGAGAACTGTTCAGTTTTCCTTTACTTTTGTGCAAGACTACTTGCCTTCAGAAGGGAGTACTGAGGAACTCAAGTTGAACACTTTAAAAAGGATTTTTAAAAAAAGGATTTAATTTTTATGGCTCTCAAAAATCTTAACATCTTAGTAATTGCTAAATTAACACACATTAAAATTCAATAGTTAGCATTACAAAGTAATCACTTGCCATTTTTGTGGAAAGGGTCATTCAAGGGGTTGTGTCACTAGTAAAATAATAAATGACCTTTTGGGGTAGGAAATTAGGGGTTAATATGAAATTCATATGAGTCTGTGCTGGGCAGCTAAATCATATGGAAAATAGAAAACAGAAGAGTAAATGCCCCATCTATATTAAATGGACTCAGTAAGCAATGGAGCATTAGTACAAGTTAGAGTAAAACATCTTTATTTTTTTTTATAATAGTTTATTGTCAAATTGGTTTCCATATAACACCCAGTGCTTCTCCCCACAAGTGCCCCCCACCATGACTGTCACCCTCTCCCTCCCTCCTCCTCCCCTTTCAGTCCATGGTTCGTCTTCAGTATTCAGTAGTCTCCCTTGATCTGTGTCCCTCACTTTTCTCCGCTCTTTTTCCCCCTTCCTCTCCCCATGGTCCCCTGCCAGGTCTCTCCTGTTAGACCTATGAATGCAAACATATGGTATCTATCCTTCTCTGCCTGACTTATTTCGCTTAGCATGACACCCTCAAGGTCCATCCACTTTCCTACAAATGGCCATATATCATTCTTTCTCATTGCCATATAGTACTCCATTATATATATATATCACATCTTCTTGATCCACTCATCAGATGATGGACATTTAGGCTCTTTCCATGATTTGGCTATAGGAGTAAATGCCCCATCTATATTAAATGGACTCAGTAAGCAATGGAGCATTAGTACAAGTTAGAGTAAAACACCTTTAAAAATGTGTACAACTTGGGGGCCCGTGGGTGGCTCAGTCAGTTAAGCATCCGACTTAGGGTCAAGGCATGATCTCATGGTCAATGAGTTCTAGCCTTGCATCGGGCTCTGTGCGGGCAGCTCAGAGCCTGGAGCCTGCTTCAGATTCTGTGTCTCCCTTGCTCTCTGCCCCTCCCCCACTCGTGCTCTATCTCTCTTCTCTCTCTGTGTCTCAAAAATAAATAAACATTAAAAGAAATTTTTAAAAATGTGTACAACTTGACACATTTAGAAGAGAGCTCAGCATCTCCATCTCCTCTCATCCTCCAACCAGCTTCTCCTCTTGATTCTCTTTCTCAGTTAGTGGTTTACATGTTCTCCCACATACCTAAACCTGAGGTCTGGAAGTCATCTGAGATTCCTCCTTCTTTGTTTGTTTGTTTGTTTTTTAAAAATTTTTAATACTTTTTATTTATTTTTGAGAGAGAGAGAGAGACAGTGCGAGCAGGGGAGGGTCAGAGAGAGAGGGAGACACAGAATCCGAAACAGGTTCCAGGCTCTGAGCTAGCTGTCAGCACAGAGCCCGATGCGGGGCTCAAACCCACGAACCATGATATCTGACCTGAGCCAAAGCCGGATGCTTAACCGACTGAGCCACCCAGGCGCCCCCTCCTTCTTTGTTAACATTTACATTTGGCACAAAGTCTTATCATTGCTGCCTCCTACATTCATTCCCTTCTCTGACTTCACCAGCTTCATGAAATTACTACAAATGTCTCTACCTTATCACTCCTGTGTTTCACCTAGAAAACATCTGCTTGTTTTTCAAAACTTGCCCCAAGGATTACCTTTTTCTATTAAGACTGACTCCGACCCCCCACTGCTCTAGGAAAACAGTGGTTCCTAGTTTTGTTTCACTTTGGAATGACCTGTGGTGTTTCAGGAAATCCAAAATCCACTTCTAGATATTCTGATCTGATGGGTCGGGGGTGCAGGATTTTAAAATACTCCATGGGTGACTGATCCTAAGGGGCAGTCAAAGTTGAAAACTACAACAATAAAATGATCTCCCCCCTGTTGCCTTCTCTACTGTATCTTATTACAATAGTTCTGAAGACTGATTAAACATCAGTGTCACTGGGGTGCTTTAAAAATACAGATTCTTGGGGCTGCTGGGTGGCTCAGTCCGACTTCCGCTCAGGTCATGATCTCACAGTTTGTGGGTTTGAGCCCCGCATCAAGCTCTGTGCTGACAGCTAGCTCAGAGCCTGGAGCCTGCTTCAGATTCTGTACCTCCCTCTCTCTCTGACCCTCCCCTGCTCGCCCTGTCTCTCCCTGTCTCTCAAAAAATAAATAAAAAACATAAATTAAAAAAAAATACAGATTCTTGGGGATGTGGTAGACAGACTCTAAGGCAATCCCCCATGACCACAACTTCTGATGTTCAAGCTCTTGTAAAAACC
Source organism: Helogale parvula (assembly GCA_004023845.1). Lineage (NCBI taxonomy): Eukaryota > Metazoa > Chordata > Mammalia > Carnivora > Herpestidae > Helogale > Helogale parvula. The sequence goes on from PJEM01008350.1 coordinate 44,663, forward strand.
CCTCTCCTTGGGTATGGGTTGGGACGTGTGACTAATATTCTGACAAATAGAATATGGCAAAGGTGATAGGGTGTCATTCTGTGATGACTGATTCCATCAGGTAAAATAAGTTCCTGGCTATCAGACTTACTCTTTTCCCCTTTTTGGCTTTGAAAAAGCAGTCTGCCATGTTCTAAGAAAGCTATGGAGAGGGTCCAGTGGCAGAACTGTGAGCAACCTTTAGAATCTAAGAGTGGCCTCTAGTCAATAGCGAATAAGAAGCCTGGGACCTCAGTGTTACAGCCACAAAGAAATGAATTCTGGTTAACAACTTGAAAGAGTTTGGAAATAGATTTACTGCAGTCTACAGTCTACAGTCATGACTCTAGAGGAGAACTGAGCCCTTGGTGACACCATGATAACAGCCTTGCAGAGAACCCAGCTAAGCTAAGCTGTGTTTGACTTCTGATTTGCAGAAATCAATAAATATGGGTTGTTTTAAGCTGCTAAACTGTGATAGTTTGTTATGCAGTGTCAGAAACTAATACTATTATGATTTTTCTTTATAACTCACCCTAGTTAAGGTCTCATTTTAAGATGAAAAGATACAAACTACTTCGCTGGTTAAATATCCAGATGCCTCTGAATGGCTCAATAGTAGTCATTCTGAAACCCATTAGGTTTAAGCTCTAGGATTCCAAAACCTGCTCTTTCACTCCCAAAGCCTTTGTGTGAGTGAAATATGCCATTGCTGAGTGCAGTGAGCAAACCCTTGTGTTTTTTTGGAAGTACCTAATCTTACAGGTGGTGCTTGGTAGGAAATGTGAGGGTGACTTGTTGGAAAGGTGGTTTTGAGGGCGTAAGGGGTTCCAGCAAAGAGATGGATAACTGCTGATTCAGTTAGGTAAAGAATTACCATTCATCTTCTTTTCTTTTCTTTTCTCTTTTTTACTGGTGTGAAATCTTCCTATTGAGATTCAAGGTTGAGGTTGAGGAGCTAGAGTTGAGGGGTCTCTCTGTAAGTGTTCTCCTTTAGGATGCACCAGTTGGATCAGAGTCCAGAGACCTTCAACGTAGCTTTCTGTTGTCAGCTGTAGTCAAAGGTTTGATGGCGATTCAGGGAGGACAGGAAGGAGATTCTATATGGGGAAGAGATTACGTGATATTGAATTTCAAAATTCATGTATTGAATTTCAAAATTCATGTATTGAATTTTCAAAAAGGAAAAAAGTCCTTTTTGACTCTTAAGACTATTTGATTCTAGGATCTGCAGTACTCCTAAAATAATTTTGTGAGAAGGAAGTTTGCATCTAGGGAAATCCACTGGTCATTCATACTGGTCTATTGATAAGTGTCCACTCTGTTCTCTTATCCCATTAATGTCTATAAGTTGGCTGGGCACTTTCTCAGATTTTCTAAATCAATTGCCTGTTAGGGTTTCATTAATGTTGTCCTTTCATCATTATTTTATATTTTTTTTCCTGCAGATTATCAAAAAATGAGGTATTGTCTTACCAGAAAAGAAATGTATTTCTGGTAATTTGTATTTGGTTTTCATGAGTCACCTTATACTTTAGCATTTAATTTACAACTTGTAATAGTGAACTTTCTAATGATTATCCTAACTTGAATTCCATGTAAAAAAAATCCCACAAAACAACAATAAGGAATCCATTTTATATTTGAAATGCAGTGAAGAATAAACACCTTTTTAATAGATTTTCTTTCATCGTGTTAGATTAGAGACATTGAACATACTTTGGAATGCCTAATGAAGAGCCACAGAGGACTCTTATCATGTCTGGAAATTATAACCTTTTAGTGCTATTATATCAAGGGTTTCTTGTTGAATATACACCATGAGTCCATGCTGGATCAAGAGGAAAATAAAATACAGTTTCAATACTCAGGGAACTTCAGTTGAGCAGGAAAGATGTGCACACATAAGACAATAGAACTCAAGGGAACAATTATGCAGAGCACAAAGAAGTAGTTCAAGGGAGGTCAGAGAACAAAGCAGGCTTGAAGGTTCAAGGAAGATTCTGGAGAAAGAGCCACCTGGTTGGGCTGACAGGGTTGTGAGAAGTGGGTAGGGAAAGGAGAAGGAGGCAGGTGTTGTTCATTGGGGTAGAAACATGAGGGAAGAAGAAAAGCTCAATGGCATTGTATTAGTTGCCCAGAACATGTCACAACATGTCACAAACTGAGTGGCTTAAAACAATAGAAATTTATTCTTTCATCATTCAGGAGCCCAGAATTCAAAATCCAGATGGCAGCAGGGCCATGCTGCCTCTGCAGGCCGTAGGGGAGAATTGTTCCATGCCTCTCTTCTAGCTTCTGATGTTTCTTGCAATCTTTGGTGTCCCTTGGCTTGTAGATGCTTCACTTCAATCTCTGTCCCTGTCCTCACACAGCACTCTTCCTGTGGCTCTTCACATGACCTTTCATCTGTGCATGTAGGTCTCTGTATTTCTTCTTCTTTTCTTACAAGGATAATAGTCACCTTAGAAAAAGGACTCACTCTACTCCAATATGATCTCATCTTAACTTACATTTTAATGACATTTGCAAAGACTATTACCAGATAAGGTGTTACAGATTCTGGTGGTTAGGTGATCAATGTCTTTTGGGGGGACACAGTTCAATGCAGAGCAGTATCTATGGGGGACGGTTAGAAAGTAGCAGAGCAGCCCTGAATGCCATGCTGAGGTCTTCAGATGTAGGCCCTGGGAGCCCCTGAAGAAGTCTGAAAGTTTGTGCATGTTGCAGAAGAGGGTAGCATGCTGAAAGCATAGAGGGATATTAATAATTTAAATGCATTTGGAGAGAGGGGGCAAGATGTCAAATAGTGTGTATAATGCCACAGAGCATACATTTTAAAAGTGAGATAGCCTTATATATGTAGAGATTATCTGGAAGAATCCAAAATATAATTACAGTAGTTTCCTCTGAAAAGAAGAAACCCGGGGGGCACCTGGGTGGCTCAGTCAGTTGGGTACCAACTTCAGCTCAGGTCATGATTTCAAGGCTCTTGAGTTCAAGCCCCACATCAGGCTGTGAGCTGTTAGCAAGCTCTGAGCCTGCTTCAGATTCTGTGTCTCCCTCTCTGCCCTCCCCTGCTCACATACACTCTCCCTCTCTCAAAAATAAACAAACATTAAAAAAAAAAACCCAAAAGGAAGAACTCGGGGCCAAAGCCCTTGGGACAGGAGTGAGACTGGAGACTTAATATTTCTCTATAATCTATTTCATTGCTTGTTTGCTTGCTTGCTTGATTTTAGCCATGTACATGTATACAAGGTAACACTGCAGAAAAGTAAAACCAAAAAATAGACGTGAGGCGTTTTACTATGTAAAGCCAGCATAAGGTAATTAAAAAAAAAGTATTTGCAATATGGCCATTAGAGAATGAATGTATTTGTCCTCCACATTTAAATTTCTTTATATTGAGTTTTCTAGATCAGGCAGTTGCTGTATCAATGGACCAGCCCTGGGTGTGAGCAGGGAGGAACACCCAGCTGGCCTGTTGGAATGCGATGCTCTCCCTACTCCCAGCTGCCTTTTCTGGTGTCCTCATTGCTTTAAATGTTTAATTTTATAATTTTAAAAAAGCTTATTTATTTATTTTGAGAGATACAGCGTGCAGTGGAGAGACAGAGAGAGAGAGAGAGAGAGGGTGAGAGAGAATTCTAAAGCAGGCTCTGCCATGTGGAGCTCAAACTTATGAACTGTAAGATCATGACTTGAGCTCAAATCAAGAGTTGGATATTTGGGGCATCTGGGTAGCTCGACTGAGCCTCTGACTTTCGATTTTGGCTTACGTTGTGATCTCATGGTAAGTTCTAGCTCAGTGTTGGGCTGTGCTGACAGCTCAGTGCCTGCTTGGGATTCTCTCTCTCTCCCGCTCTCTGCACCACCCTGCCCCCTCCCTCAGATAAATAAACTAAAAAAAAGAGTTGGATGCTTGACTGACCAAGCCACTGAGGCACTTCTTTAAATACTTAATTTTAAATCTGTTTTCTTCCTTACTTTAAAGTTTAAAGTCACATTCTCTTCTTCACGAAAGAGAAGACTAGTTGTGCTGCCAGCACCACCCAGAAGTAGGATGACCTTGTCCCCTGTGATAAAGGACTGGGACCTAGAGAACAACTTGACACATCTATTTCCAGACCTCCTGTGATTCCCAGGGAAACACAGGAGGCAGGGCTGCGCTGACGGGTTTTTTCCGACCGTGGTGAGTGGGAGAGGTAGGCCGGGCAGCGCCCACGGGGCAGCGCCAAGGAGGCCAGGCACAGAAGCCTGCCTCAGAGGACAAGTGTCCACCCAGAAATCTTGCCTGCCCGGGGTGTGAGATGAAAACTGCCATTCCTACTATGCCTTCAGCCATTCCCTTTGCCTCCAGGCTGCTACATTCAGAGAGACAAACATTAATAATTATGGCAACTAGTTTCCCCAGATGAAACATCCTTGTCATTTTATCAGGGTTTTCCAGAACATCACTAGCAAACCTCAGAACAACATGAGACTGCAGAAATTGAATTCTTGGCCTTCCTGATACTGCAGTTCACGCAATGGCAGCACTCGAAATTGGGGAAGTTAAAACCAGGCAGAAAATTTGCTTTGTTTTTAACGCCTGCAATTTAAAGAGGCTCAGAGTACATTGAGCAGAGGACTCCTGCTCTCGCCGCCCGTGTGGGCCTTTCTGGGCGTCCAGAGCCCTGGAGCGCTGCTGCCAGCAATTGCGAGAGGCGGAGTGCTGGAGCTAATCAATTAAATTCAACACGCCTGCTGAGCACCAGTCATCAGCCTGGTAGTGGGGAAGATAGATAAGGCTCGGTTCTCAGTCTCTGGTGGGAAAGACACACCTGTTAAAAAGTCCACGTCCACAATCCCGTATGGACATTTCTGGAACCCCCAAACCTCATGAAATTGAACTCTTTGTTGCATAACCCATCTGGCGGCAAAACTTGAACTGATGTGAGTCTATTTATCTATATCTTTATTTATACCACTTAGTGTGACTCTTTGTGTGTTTTTCTTAAAAAAATTGAGACATTGCCCCAGACCCCACTGAGGATGTTATAAAATGTCGATTATGCATCAGATTTCCTTCCTAAAATCCCAAAAGTTCAGAATATGGGAACACATCTGGCACCAAGGGGTTGGTAGTAGGGTCTATTGGTTTGTGATTGTTAAATGCTTTTCTCTGGGGAGGAGAGCCTTCTTTCTCTGCCACCTGCTATCTCCTAGGATGAGGACTCAGGGTACATTGTTTCTGTTTAGTGCAAAGAACTTCTGGAAGTAGCAGCCTCCAGCGGGCTTTCTCTGGAGCTGGTGGTTTTCAATCTTTCCAGTGGGGATCCTATAGTATCCTTAGGCTTTTTGAATAAATAATTTTCTTTCTTCACTGTTAAGTGTTGCCTTGCCAAGGACTTATTCCCTCTTCCTATTACAGAGATTAATTCTTCCCAAATTTCCCCTTGTAGGTATTGGTTAGTCCTGGTACAGTTTGGTTGTTTTTTCCAGAGTTCTAATTAGTCTGTGTCCTACATAAGCCTCAAGGGGACTCCATTTGAAATAGTAGGTGTAGGGCCACCCAAGAGTCTGCCTCCAAACAGGGAGAGTCCCTTCTGTGGTCTTTTTTTTTTTCCCTGAGAGGCAGAGAGAGACAGCACAAGCAGGGGAGGGTCGGAGAGAGAGGGAGACACAGAATCTGAAACAGGCTCCAGGCTCTGAGCTAGCTGTCAGCACAGAGCCCGACGTGGGGCTCGAACCCATGAGCCAAGAGATCATGACCTGAGCTGAAGCCGGATGCTTAACAGACTGAGCCACCCAGATGCCCCCCTCCTGTGGTCTTAATATAAGTATTTTATTTTATTTTATTATTTTTAGGGATCTTACTCCATTTTACTCACATGTATTCCTTCTTCTCCTTAGGTAAATATATATTTATACAATTTATTCTTTTAAAATTTAAATCCAAGTTAGTTAACATATAGTGTAATAATGATTTCAGGAACAACATTTAGTGATTCATCACTTCCATATAACACCCAGTGCTCATCCCAAATGCCTTCTTTAATGTCCATAACCATTTAGCCCGTCCCCCAACCCAGCACCCCACCAGCAACCCTCCGTTATCTGTATTTAAGAGTCTCTTATGGTTTGTCTCCCTCTCTGTTTTTATATTGTTTTTACTTCTGTTCCCTTCTGTTTATCTGTTTTTTACCTTAAATTCCACATGAGTGAAATCATATGCTATTTGTTATGTGTTTCTAAATAGAGTTGACCCCTCATCCTCTCACCCCCGCCCCCAATTTCTTCCAAGAGACAAGCATTGGCATGTTTAAAGTTTAACCTTAACAAGTGCCAAGTTCTCCTCCTTTGAGGATATGAGCGACATCTGCCCTTCTGAGCAGCCAGTTTTCTAACTTGAGACGGACAGAGTGACCTGAGTGGTCTTTGTTCCTGTAAACTTTGAGGCCAGGGTGGGAGTGTTCCTCTACTTCTTCTTTGACATCTGAGCTATAAATCCCTCACTGGAGGGAATGGTAGCTTTTCCAGGGGGGGCTTGAGGAGGCTTTTTAAAAATCTTCAGCATTGAATTCAGATACTGCTGTGTGGTGGATTCTTACCTGGACCAGAGGACACAGGACCTGCGGAGTAAGTCATACATGTATGGGAATCAAAGAGAAAGGTCAGAAGGCTTTAGTTTTCTAAGAAACATCCAGGAGTGAAAAACTAGTATTCAGAGCAGCGAGTATATTTGTAATATTTTTTGTTAGCAAAAATTTGGGACATTTGTCTGTTTCCCACCACAATGCTTAGGAGGAAAGCAGGTAAAAAGAAAAAAGCTAGTGTGATTATTTTTAGAGATAGCAGATGAGAGTCCCTTTTACTACTTGAAATCTTCTCTTTCTTCCCATTAAAAAATTTTACCCCAAATGTAATTCTTTGTAGAAAATTTAGAAAATATGGCCTCGTTATAGAAGAAAAGAAAAATTCCATTATCTTGCTGCCTGGAAATGATCATTTTTATCATTTCAGTGTATACCCTTAATGACTCTTTTCTAAGCCTATTTAAAAACTTCAGTAGATTGATATAGTTGCCTGCATGTAGTGTATCTCTCTGCATGAAGCATGCAGGCCTATCAGCAACTTTGTAATGGCCTTTAAATTTTAAAATACATTAATTCATTTAAAATACATTAATTCATCTCTTTGTGTTTCAGTAAGTTTACTCCAATTCCATCATTTTATTCTGATTCTAGTACTGAAGAAGGGCTTTAAAAATGGAGTGGATAGTAGTGGTTCTAGAGAGGTGTAGTGTCAAAAAAAATTGCACCCAACAAAGTTAACAGAAAGGAAGGCTTTATTTAAGACTATAGCTATGGGGAGAGAGATTGAAATCAGTTCTATTCAGACCAAAGATGGGAGTTCTTATGTATGTATATACGTATGTATTTATGAAGTACAGTTAACACACAGCGCTCTATTAGGTTTAGCTGCACAACATATTGATTCAACAATTTTATACATTACTCAGTGCTCCCCAGTAGAAGTATAGTCACCATACAATGTTATTACTGTATTACTGACTATATTCCCTGTGCTGTACTTTTTATCTCCTCACTTATTTATTTTATTTTATTTGTTTTGTCCCCCTGCCCACCTCCCCTATGGCAACCACCAGTTTGTTCTCTGTATTTAAAAGTCTGTTTGTCCATTCATTTGTTTTTTAGATTCTACATGTAAGTGATATCATGTGGTATTTATCTTCGATTTATTTCATTTAGTATAATACCATCTAGGTCCATCCATGTTGTCACAAACGCCAAGATCTCATTCTTTTTTGATGGCTGGGTAATTTTCACACACACACACACACACACCCCACCTCTTCTTTACTCATCTACCAATGGACACGTGGGTTATATCCATATCTTGGCTATGGAAAATAATGCTGCAGTAAACATAGGGGTGCATATATCCCTTTGAATTTGTGTTTTGTTTTCTCTCAGTAGATACCCAGTAGTGGAATTCTTGGATTGTATGGAATTTTTATTTTATTTTTAAGTTTTTGAGGAGACTCCATAATGTTTTCCACAGTGGCTGTGCCTATTCACATTCCTGCTAACAGTGCACATGTGTTTCCTTTTCTATGCAACTTCACCAACACTTGTTACTTATTTATTTATTTTTTGACACTGGCCATTCCGAGGTGTAAGGTAGTATCTTCTGTGGTTTTGACCTGCATTTCTCTGATGAGTGATGTTGAGCATCTTTTCATGTGTCTGTCGGCCATTTGTACGTCTTCTTTGGACACATGTCTCTTCAGGTCTTCTGCCATATTTTAATCAGAGTGTTTGGTTTTTTTATTCTTTACATATTTTAGATTTTTAGCCCTCTATTGGATATATGATTTGCAAATATCTTCTCCCATTCAGTAGGTTCCCTTTTCATTTTGTTGTTTCCTTAAATGTGCAAAAGCTTTTTATTTTGATATAGTCCCAACAGTTTATTTTTGCTTTTGTTTCCCTTGCCTGAGGAGGCATGTCCATAACTATGTTGCTAAAGCTGATATTCAAGAGATTACTACCACTTATGTTTTTTTCTAGGGGTTTTATGGCTTCAGGTCTCACATTTAGGTCTCTATCTTTTTTGAGTTCTTTTCTGTGTATGGTGTAAGAAAGTGATCTAGTTTTATTCTTTTACAGATAGCTGCACAGTTTTCCCATCACAATTTATAGAAAAGACTGTCTTTTTCCCACTGTATATTCTTGCATCCTTTGGGGGAGGATTAAAAAAATTTTTTTTAATTAATATTAATTTTTACTTTTGAGAGAGAGACAGAGCATGAGTGGCAGAGAGAGAGGGAGACACAGAATCTAAAGTATGCTCCTGGCTCTGAGCTGTCTGGACAGAGCCCCACGTAGGTCTATGAACCCATAAACTGTGAGATCATGATCTAAGCTGAAGTCGAACGCTTAACCGACTGCGCCACCCAGGTGGGCCCTGAGGATTCTTTTAATGTTTATTTATTTGAGAGATAGAGCACGAGAGTGAGCACGTGTGTGCACAAGGGTGGGGGAGGGGCAGAGAAAGAGGGAGACACAGAATCCGAAGCAGTTTTCAGGCTCTGAGCTGTCAGCACATATCCAACGTGGGGCTCAAACTCACAAACTGTTGAGATCATGACCTGAGCCAAAGGTGGATGTTTAACTGATTGAGCCACCCAGGTTCCCTGGGGGAGGATTTTTAAGTGTTAGAGGGAGCTAGTGAAGGAGAGGTAAGGATCTTACGGAGGAGTTGCGTCTATGTGATTAGGTCATCAGTGTTTGCTAATTGACACTTACAGAAGTTAGACCCCTAATTTCTCACAGAGACTGGGAGATAGGGTTGTTTTCTTCCTTGATGACTGCAATTCTTGATCCTTGAGAAAGACATTCCTGAGTTGTAAACCTGGCAAGAGGCTGGGGGAAGGTTTATATTTCCGAGGGGCAGAGAAAGAATTCACAATTGCAAGTTTTCAAAAGTAAATGCTCTAAGAAAAGGGAACTCACGGTACTATAGTCAGGAAGAAACTAAGTTAAGTTTAGTTTGGCTTTGGGGAACACAGGACAGTCTTGGATAGTGGAAAGTGGTGGCAAACTGGCTGAGACCCTGGCAGACTTTGGAAGAAAGAGATATCTTCAGGACCTGATCAGCAGGGGCTTAGATCATCCTCTGCCTTGTGCCAAGAAGAGTGTTAATAAGTAAGTAGCTTAGTGCATTTTAAACTGCATTTTCATTAATTTATTAAAAAGAAACCCATTTGTATTGCTTTCCAAAAAAAAAAAAAAAAAAGAACAGTCCCTAATGGACTTTCAAAACACAGGCCCTTTTACTGACAGCAGTCTTTTAGTGGAGTCATTTATTTTGTTGTGAAAGTTAATTTTTGAGCTTGGGATGGTTATGTTAGATGTAGAGGGACTAAGAGGAAACAAAATGTACTTTTGGCGTTTCATGCTTGGGACTAATCGATTCAAGAAAACCCCTTCTTTGGTCACTGTTACTGGTGGTTACTCTTCCCACAGGAAGCTACTCAGAGGCAGAGTGTGCATGTGTTTGCAACCCTTACTTCACGAGAATGTATTCAGCATAATGTCCTCATTTCATCAATATTGTAGCCCATGACAGAATTCCTTTCTTTTTTGATGGTCGAATAATATTTCATTGCATGTACCTACCACATTTCCTCTGTCTCGGCGTCTGTCAGTGGACTGGTAGATGGCTTCCGCGTTTTGGCCGCTGTGGATACTGCTGGAGTGCACCGGGAGTGCTGGCGGCCCTTCGGGCTCCTGTGTTCAGTTCTTTGAGATAAATACTTTAAGTGGGGTTTCTGGAGAGGAAAACAACACAGGAGGCTGATGAATAGGTTTTGAAGTCATTTTAATTTTCACTTCCTATAAGTAGTTCCTGATCCAAATGCTGCTGCTCAGTAGAAAAGGATTCATCAGGAATTTATGTAATAGCACGGAAGGTAGGTGGAAGGGTCGTGGCGTGAGAAAAGCAGATGTTTAAAATATAGGGCAATTTCCTTTCCCTCCTCCCCCGCTTTGTCCAGTGGAGTGTGGGGAGGGGAAGGAAAGCTCCGAGGCCCCGATTTCTACAGGCTCTGGGCTAGTCACCAAGGGGTGCCCAGCTTCTCAATTTGTTTGTGAAATGTGTGCATGGAGCAGTCTGTAGCTGTCACCAGATGCTCAGAGAAGTCTGTGGCTCAGAAGGAGCTGAGAACCACTGCTTTAGAGCCTGGCTGTCTGGCTCTGTCTGGTACACGCTGTGTGGCCTTGGATGAATTGTTTGACCTTGGGGACTCAGTTTCCTCACCACAGCATGTCTTTGAGTGGATGATGATGAACATCTCGCAGGTGTGGTATAAAGGCTAAGTAAGATGAGAACATAAAGTATTCTGGCATTTAGAGGCTTAATAATGGTTTCTTTACTTCTTATTTTTTTCCTCCTTTCCCAGGCTTGTCAGAGCAGAGCCTCTCTCTGGAGAATTAGGGAACAGTGGGTTCGGCTCTGAGCTCATCCTAAGAAATGTTTAGGCTAAGTAATTTCAAAGTTACAGGAAGAAGAATCCCCAGTAATTTAAAATTTAATACCTTTTGCTGCTGCGATCGCTTACCAGAAGCAGCAACAAAAGCCCCAGTGAAGTGAATTCAGCTGGGATTAATTCTGGGACGTGTTCCCTAAATTTAGGCCAGCGCAGGGAAGACACCCAGCACAGGGTCACACAGGCCTGACCTCTAAGACCCTCAGAGTGGGGCATGCCTCACACTTGCTAGTGAGGGACATCAGGGGCTGCAAGAGTCCAGTGAGCCTCCTGGGGGAGGCAGAAACCGACTACTGGTTAGTTTAGGCTCCAGGCAAATCGTATCTGCTCATTTTATGATCACTAGCTCACTTTTGTTGTTGTGTCTCAGAGGGGAGCTAATTAAAGATGTTAAGTGAAAGAGCAGTATGGACCTTCCTAACATGAATGGGTGCGGGAGCCATTCCCACTTGGGAAAAAAGGACTCTTAAGTCCATATTACGACCCTCTCCCTTCCCTTTTTAGCAAAATCACTGTTTAGGTAAAATTGCAAGTATGGAATTATAAAGAGATGATCTGGCAGTTGGTTTGACTTTTTTCTTTCCCTCTCATTTATTTTGCATTTCAGATAACCAACTAGTGCATGAGGATAAAAAGAGGATGCTGTGTCCTTTGCCTCCTGTCTGCCGTGGAGGATGTGTGAAATGAAGTGCTAACACGAGGGCACTGGAAAGACTTCCGGAGAAATGTAAGTGCAAACTCAGCTGGTGGAAAGGCACAGTGAGCATTTTGTGTGAGATTCTTCCTTGCTCAAAATTTAACTATTTACATATACTCTATAAATACTATATATACATTATACATAGTATATATTCTATATATTTTCTATATGTAGTATATATTATAAATATATAAACAAAATATCAGTATCAATATATTTATATTTAATATAAATTAATTATAAACATGTATTTACCATAGATTATATGTATCATATATTACTTATAGTTTTAAACTAGAAAAGTTTTTTTAATTTATTTTTGAGAGCGAGAAAGAGCATGAGTGGGAGAGTGAGCATAGAGAGAGCAGAGAGACACAGAATCTGAAGCAGGCTCCAGGTTCTAAGCTGTCAGCACAGAGCCCAATGTAGGCTTGAACTCAGAAACCTTGAGATCATAACCTGAGCCAAAGTCAGACGCTTAACCGACTGAGCCACCCAGGTGCCCCAGTTTTAAGTTTTATCATATATTCAGTATTATAGAATATATAGATTTGTTGCATATATATAATAAAATTAAAAATGCTGCCTTCTCCCATCAAGCCATGTATCTGGTTTGAAGCCTTTGAAAGTTACCCCCACAAAGATCTGGAAGGAAGCTAATTTGCACATGGTCACAGAATCAGTCAGGGTAATTTTCTAAACATGCTCACAATTTGACATGTATTTTTTCTATCTCGACTGCCAGCAGGTGTTTCTTAAGGAAAAATGCTTTCACGTGACAAATTTCTTTGCATAGGTTTGAGTCACATTGTGTTATCTTAAATTGCTCCAGTGAGTTAAATAACGTGTTGTCACTGAGCAGAATTTTCACTTTCTTTGAGGGTTGGATACTGTCCAGGTGCTCACTGAATAGAGATATTTGGGATGATCTTACCTTGTTATTAGAATGACAACGAATCCATCTTAGATTCTCATCCTAAAGGGTGAGGTCTTTCAACTAATGATTTTATTCTGAGATAGTAGACATGAGCTAAAATTTTAGGAACCTCTGAGAACTGAAATATTATTTAGGTTTCCCTCAACAAAGAGTCTGCAATTATAAATAAGTCATTTGTTAATCTCGTAACAGTAGTATTTAATTCTATCAGGAAACATTCTGTGGCAACTCATTTGTGTTTGATGTTCTGGCAGGAGTTCCATAGATTCTGATCACGGGCTGTGTTTATGAACCTTCTTTACAAAATACAGCCTAGAGCTGAGCAATTAAGATTTTAATTTTATGCAACTTGATTGCTCTCCTTCACTTAAAAGAAGTGAGTAAATGCCTACATTGAAGAGAAATGTTATTAACCTTTTCTTTGTTTATCAGGCTTGTATAGCTTGCATCAAAATACTCATGTAATGTTACAGATTGGCTTATTGTTATGCACTGGGAATTTTCTCTATAATTTTATTGATAGTGCTTTGCATAGAGCGGGTGCTCAGTATTTCTTATAAACTTAGTACAATACATACCAACATTGCCTTGTTGATCTTGTGCCAACACCACACTGATTTTTCATTAAATGTTTTTATAACATGTTTACTAAAAGTTGATTCACACACTATAAAATTTACCCATTTAAAGTGTACACGTCAGTGGATTTTAGTATATTCACCATTGTGCAACCATCAACAGTATCTGATTTTAGGCCATTTTCGTCAAACCCTGTACACCTTAGCAGTCACTCCTCATTTCCCTCCAAACTTCCAAGCCAAAGGCAACCGCTCATCCACTCTGTCTCTTTAGATTTGCCTCTTCTGGATATTTCTTATAAATGAACTCATACAAAAGGTGGTTGGCTTATGTCACTTAGCATAATGTTTTCAAGATTTATCCGTGTCGTAGCCTGTATCAGTACTTAATTTCTTTTTATTGCCAAATACTCCTCCATTTTATACATGTATCACATTCTGTAGATCCTTTCATCGGTTTGATGGACATTTAATTTGCTTTCACTTTTTGACTATTATGAATAGTGCTGCTATGAACATTTGTATGCAGGTTTCTGTGTGGACATATTTTTTCATTTCTCTTGGGTGCATATCTAGCAGTGGAATTGTTAGGTCATATGGTAAGTCTATGTATAACTTTTTGAGGAAATGCCAGATGGTTTCTAAAGTGACTGCACCATTTACAATATCAGTGACAGTGTATGAGAGTTCCAATTTCTCCACATGCTCACTAACACTTGTTACTATCTGCCTTTTTGATCATAGCCATCTTAAGGGATATGGAATGATATCTCACTGTGATTTTTGATTTGTATTTCCCTGATGGCGAATATATGTTGAACATCATTTTGTGTGCTTATTGGTCATTTGTACATCTCCTTTGAAGAAATGTTTACTCAAATCCTTTGCCCAATTATTAATAGGTTGCCTGTCTCTTGTTATTATGGAATTATAAGAGCTCTTTATTATAATCTATATATGTCTCATCACACATACAATTTGCATATAGTTTCTCTCATTTAGTGGGTTGTCTTTCTGCTTTCTGGATGGTGTCCTTTGAAGCACAAAAGTTTTGGGGGCGCCTGGGTGGCTCACTCAGTTAAGGGTCTGACGTCGGCTCAGGTTGTGATCTCATGGTTCGTGGGTTCCAGCCCCGTGTCGGGCTTTGTGCTGACAGATTGGAACCTGCTTCCAATTCTGTATCTCCCTCTGTCTCTACCCCTCTCCTGCTCATACTCTGACTCTCCCTCTCAAAAATAAACATTAAAAAAAAGAATTAAAAAAATGAAGCATTAAAGTTCTGGATTTTGACTAAGTCCAATTTCTTAATGTTTTCTCTTGTTTTCTGTGCTTTTGGTATTTCATTTTAACACATCATCGAGATTATGCTATGGGGGAATATCTTAGAAGGAATACTTCTTGATTGTGTAATGATTAACTCCCACTTTCATGGGAGTTCAAAATAGAGCTGTCTTTAGTACTGAGCCTAAGTAAAATTGTGATGTAGATGATGCTTGCTCTCAGCATCTCCTTTCTGGCACTCACTGGTGCACACTTTCTGCACCTGCCTTTTAGTAGATGTCTCTGGTGTCCCACAGCCCATCCCCTCTCTCACTGATGATTTTCAGCGATGGCTGCCAGGGACAGTTCCATGTGAGGGCAAGTGCCCCTAGAGTACAAAACACTCCCTTAGGATGAGGCCAGCATGTCTTTCTACTTTGGGCTCTGGGGTCTTCTCTTAGGGATGCAGAAGCCCACACTACAATCAGAGGAACAGATTTGTTGCCCTTATCTAATGGGGGAAGTCTTTATTTAATGGGGGGTCCTTATCTAATGGGGGAAGGAAGAGTATGGATAATTCTTTAATCTCCCTTCCTTTAGGCAGAAACAATTCTGGGAGGTAAGAAGATCCTAGCAGAACAGAGCCCTCTGCTTATATTTTCTGCCTCATCATTCTGCTTCCTTTTTTCCTGCACCCTGGGAGAGTCTTTTGAATAGGTCCCTGATATTATGTCCTTCCTGCTTTTGAGAGAACCCAAACTAAAGCATCCATGATGAAATTCCCTTATCCTGCCTCTGGTATCTTGTGCTCTCCTTCATCTCCTGAGCTATTTTTGCAGAATCTTGTGGGAACCTAATACACGCTTTTCCTGAGTTTCTATGTCTCAATAAATCTTTTATATATTGTGTCTAATTTCTTCTGAGCCCAGTTAGGTGGTTGTATAGCTAACCTGAAAGAACTATTTCAGTCAAGGAGTTGTGTGCTACTAATAGTTTTACCTTTGTATCTTCTGGGAACATTTGGATTTGAAAGAGTAACTTTGGTGAATTTCCTCTAAGCAGGAACTCCTGAGAATAGATGGAGGGAGTTGTTCTAGTAAGAGAAACATTTCTCTCCTTCCCAATCACATCCTGAAGGTGACTTTCTTCTGTCATATTTGAAACAATCTTGTGTTGATCAGTTCCCCAATTAATATTGTGTTATATCTTTGCTGCAGACAATGGTTAAATTATAAATGTTGTATCTAAGTGTAGACTTAAGACACTGGTTTGTAATGAGCAAAGGTGGCTTTAAAGAGGCACAAATGTGGGGATGTCTTGAGTACTGGAGGAGAGATGCTATTGCAAGGCTCTGGGAAGAGATTGGAACAGGTACACTAATGAAAAGAATAAAGCTAGAAATAAGAAACAGTAAGGAATAAAGTGCACAAAGGATTGGACAAAATAGTCACCTGGAACGTATTTTTGGGTAGGTAAAGTTAGCAATAAATGTTTGTTGAATGAATAAATGGGCGACTAAACAATTTTTTCCTTTTATATCAGAAAAGAGTATATATGTATCATGTTTACCATGATCCTTGTAACATGATGTGATGGTTTTAAAAATATGTCTACAAATTCTTTGCTACTCCTCCCTTCAAGAGCTGGAGACTAATTCCCCTCCCCTTGAGTGTGCACTGTATTTAGTGACTTATGTGGAATAGATTGGAGTGGAAGTGATGGTGGGTAACTTTGGGGAACTGGTCATACAGTTCCTTCTTGGTTATTCCATTTCAAATTGTTCACCTGGGGGAAAGGCTCACACAGTGAGGAACTAAAGCCTTCCGACAATGGACATGTGAGTGAGCTTAAAAGTGGATCTTTAGCTCCAGCTAAACTTTCAGATTACTGTAGTCTGCATCTCTCTCTGCCAGAAGATTGATTGAAATCTCATAATAGCTACTGAGCCAGAGGAACCTGAACTACTTCTGGATTCCTGACCCTTTTAACACTGTGTGAGATAATATTTGTTGTTTTAAACTGTAAAACTGTAAGTTTTAGGATAATTTATATACAACATTAGATAAATAATATACATGAAAAAAAACCAATGAGTGGTAGTGGTTGTGATCATAAAGATGATCATGAAGATATGATGAAGATGATGGTAGGAAGGGAGAGAGGTGTTAATCTTCTGTTAGGAGAGAAAAGCATCTTTCTTATAAACCTCTTTGATATTTTTTTACTTCATCTTTGGCCAGTTATTTGTTTTCTGAACAATGAGATAAAGAGTGCTGTAATGTTGCTTCAGAGGTGAGGCTCTTGCTGGTAAGTGGAGAAGTTCTAGTTGTTAATGGCCATATTGGATTCTCTCACAGCATCTTGACCCTGTGACACTGCATGAGCAGATACACGAGTGATATTCTACTTCATACCAAGCTCTACCTAGGTGTCAACAGACATGATTTCTCACTCTCTTTGTGAAAGTCAACACTGAGCAGTGAGTCAGTCTCAACAAAATTATATATTTAGGACAAAATTGAGGTACAAGCTAGAAAAATATGCTTGCTTCTGCACAAGTGACTCCTATGACTTCTGTCCTCCTCATGGTTTAAAATAGAGATGAGTACAATTTGGGTTCTGCTCATCACTAATCTTGGATAGATGAACCGTGGAGGGTTGCGTAATGGTAATGACAATGATAATGATAGTAATGGCCAACATGTATAGAGCAGACATTTTACATAACCATGAACATCATCTGTTATGCTCATCACTACTATAATTACTGAGAAGAAGATTGCATTTCAAAGATGTTAATGAACCCATGGCTACAGAAGTGTAGAGGCTGAGCTTCAAACTTTGTTCTGATGTTCTCCAAAGAATGAGTTCCTTCTACTCTACTCCATTGTCTCCCTTCCTTACTATACGATGGTTGCCAAAGGCATAAGAGGGCAAACACTTGTATCTAATTTATGGAACTGTTTGAATTTAATGGGTACAAATAAAAGTTTGAATTTTCTCAATACCTTTTTTCATTTATACTCTGTTAAGTCTCTTTTTCCCAATCCATAAATGAAATACTTGGCAGTACTTTTGCTTTTTTTTAAAGTTTTATTTATTTTGAGAGAGCATGAGCAGGGGAAGAGCAGAGAGAGAAGGGGGCTGAGAATCTGAAGCAGGCTTTGTGCTGACAATAGCGAGCCTCATGTGGGGCTCAAACTCACGAACTATGAGGTCATGACCTGAGCTCAAGTCAGATGCTTAACAGACTAAACCACGTAGGTGCCCCAGTACTATAGCGTTTTGATCACTCTCAGTTACTAAGTCAATTCAGTCTGTGGTAGAAAGTTCTTAAAATGGCTCTTGTGTTAGAGAAGGTCATGTGGCAAAGAGTCAAGATGGTCTCTGACCACAAGACAGGGAGGAGCCAAGGCCTTCTGTCTAAGAGCTTATGAGGAACTGAATGAATGAGTAAGCTTGGAGTCAGGCCTTACCTCAGCTGAGCCTTAAGATGGTTGCAGCCCCAGCCACCATCTTGGTTATAGCCTGAAGCTGTACACAGATTCATGTCTTACAGAAACTGTGGGATGATAAATATCTGTGGTTTTAAGCCACTAAATTTGTTTTGCAGCAGTTGATAATATAGTTTGACCCAGTTTAAAATTTTAATATAACATCCAATGTTTATTTCCTCTCCTTTCCTCCCTCTTCTGAATGTGGTTTAGGAGACTTGCAGGACTTGCTCTTTCATTTCTCTCCCACCTCTACCGTTTTGGGGCTCTGTCTTCCCTGGTGGGTTGGGGCTGGGTGTAGGGAGATGGAAAGACACGAGTGTCTCTTACTTGACTGGTACCTTTGTTCTCTCTGCTATTATTGTTTCTCTGGCTTTGACTAAATGTCTGTTGGACAAGTGTTCATATACTGGCTCCCTCTGGGGGTATATGTGTGGGAGAATTCTCTATAGAAACCTTCAGAACTTCCTAGTTTCTTGGTCCTTTCTGATTCTCCCTACATAGTTTCCACCCCAGATATTCAGGTTCAGATTCTTAGTGTTGGAATCTCCTTACAGTCCGTGAGACCTTGAAGAAGCACCTGCAAGGCGGCACAGGTTCAGCTACATTCAGGTGTGCCCAATTTCTACTGTCCCTCTGTCACTGGCTCTCTCTGCCTTGTTGTTCCATCCAAAAAGGATTGCCAGATTTAGTAAAGACAGAGGAAATCCAGTTAATTGAATTTCAGATAAACAATGAATAATTTTTTAGTGTAAGTAAGTCTCATGCATCCGTACTTTATCTGAAAACCCATTCCCATACTCTTGTGTGTTTTTCAAGTAGCGCACAGAGGAGAGATCAGAGGGACCATTGCCCAACAAGGGAATGAACTGCTAATCTATCTCAGGTGGTCTGGTAGACTGATCTCTTGTCTCCTTGCTTGACTTGAGATTGGGAGCTCAGGGAAAGGAGGGATAAGCTCATCATGAATACTAAATTCTCTTGACTTGTGTGTCTAGTAGTTTCTTTGATTCTCAGGTATGCATTTGTAGACTAACAGGGGTGGACAGTGAATTTTGGGGGAAAGGTGTTCTATGGGAATGTCTGGCCCCAATTATGTATTACGATGCTTTCTTGGACAGTGTGGGTTGGCAGGCCCTGAATCTGAGAAAACAGGAAAAATTCTCCTCCATTTCTGTGCAAGTTATAGCACAGCTGCATTAGGGCAATCATAGATTTTCTCTTCTAAAGATGTGATTTATCTTGCTTTTGTTACCCTAAGCCATCACTTTTATTTCAATAGCATGTGGGCTTGAAATTTGTCAGTTTCCACTTGGTGAAAATGAATAAAACTACCTTATTTTGCCTCTCTCCCTTTTCTGTGATTAAATATTTTGAAACACTGTTTCCTTGATGGCTGTTTGAGAACTTGTGTCTTCATTAGGCATCTTTTGTTGAGTTGGTGAGACGTTGGTAGCTCTGATGTACCTAAAGTTCTCTATTAGGTGGTCCCACATTTTTTCCCCTAAACTCTCTAAATTTGCCACTTGTGCTCTTTGCCCATAGTGTTGACAAGCACTTGCCCAGAATCCCCAAGGGACCCCAGTACTCATTCCCCAGGCTGCTGACAGCTCACAGCTCAGACCCTTCCAGAGAATCCGCTTGGACTATAGAAACTGCCTCACTCCAAGATTACACCCGACTCCTGGTGCAGAAGGGGAACAACCATGCCTGGTCATTGTGGGGTGCTGAAGGGGGGGGGTTGGAGAGTGATGTGTGATACAAAGCTCTTGTCATTTTTTGGCATATTTGGGACAATTTCATCTCAATTTCACAATCCTTCCCTTGTACTTGTCTGTGTCCTTTTTTTTTTTTTTTTTGCAATTGTACTGCTTAAATTGTGAAATTTTTAAAATATTTTTTCCATTTTATACTGAAATTTCCCTCAAAACTAGTTTGGAAAAGACAACAGGATTAAATTACATTTTTATTTAAAATTTTTTTCCCTAGATACATCTCAAAACTAGCTTGAAAACATATGTTTATTACAAGATGCTTGAATTCCATAATTTCTGTTAAAAACATTATTTTTTTTTACTGAATTTTTACTTAGAAGTTGCTTAGAAACTTCACTTCATTTTTATCCCAGCAGGCATTCTGTACTTTTCTGTTAAGTATTTCTTTTATTAGATTTTTCCTAAAAATTAGCTTGGAAACATGACTTTTCATCACAACAGGCTTAAAACTCCTCATTTTCAGCAGAATTTAGGCTCATTTTGATGAAAATAATTTTTCCAACCTAAGTTTCAGGAAAAAACATCTTGCATAAAACATTTTCAATAGAAAAGTGTTCAACTGAAGAACTTGATGATAATCATATTTGTAAGGTAGTCAAATATGAATCCTTTCTTACTAGGCCTGAAAGATTATTTCTTTTCCTAAGGAATGCTTTGAACAATGCTTTGGACAATGATTTAGAAATAGATTCGGAGTTTCTAGGTGGCTCAGTTTGAGTGTCCACCTTTTGATTCCAGCTCAGATCATGATCCCAGGGTTGTGGGATTAAGCCTCATGTCTGGCTCCATGCTGAGCATAGAGCCTACTTGGGATTCTCTCTCTCCCTCTCTCTCTCTCTCTCTCTCTCTCTCTCTCTCTCTCTCTCTCTCTCTCTCTCTCTCTCCCCCGCTCTCCTCCCATCCCCCCTCTCCCCCTCTCTCTGTCCCCCACTCTCCTAACCCCACTCCCAATCTCCTCCACTTGTACTCTCTCTCTCAAATAAAAAAAAGATAGATTTAGTTCAGTGCATTTTGTGGGTATTAATATCTAACATTACTCACAGCATCATACTGGTCAAAAGAATTGTCAGTCCTTTAATGAAATTCTTACAATCCAGGTGTACTGTACCCAATTTTGTCTTGTTCCTCCACACTTTAAAAAACATTGTGAGGGGCACCTGGGTGGCTCAGTTTGTTGGGCCTCCGACTTCGGCTCAGGTCATGATCTCATGTTTGTGGGTTCGAGCCCCGCATCGGGCTCTGTGCTGACAGCTCAGAGCCTGGAGCCTGCTTCAGATTCTGTGTCTCCCTCTCTCTCTGCCCCTCCCCACTCATGCTCTGTCTCTCTCTGTCTCAAAAAATAAATTCAAAAACAAACAAACAAACATTGTGTGTCCTACATGGATGATCTGGTGATACTATCCTCTGGTTTTAAAATTTTCGTAGGCTTTCCATCATCAAAAAGTGGTTTATAAACTATGTTCTGTGGGGCTCTTGGGTTCTGTGGAGGGGGTCAGAGGCTGCTGTTGGGGTTGGGTAAGCATATGAGGCGTCTGAGTCACAGCGGCTCCAGGCCACCAATCTTTACATTAGCCAGAACAATTATGATGGGCTCTGCAATATAAACCACCAGTGTTTCCTATACATTTTCCTTGATACAAAGTATTCTAGGGCTTTAAAAAAAAACAAACAAACCCATTTTCAGTAGTAGGAGTTGCAAATATTTTTTTTTTCCTGTTTGTATCACTGTAGATACTAGAGGACAATTATGGCCACAAATCCTTTATTTTTCCATTTTAACAACAGCAACAACTGAAAATATCACATGCCAAATTAGGAGGAAGTTCAGCATCTTCTTAGAGTACACCCTGATATTTTATGAACCTGGAAAACTAACATGATCTGAAAGTTGAGGTTAGCCAGGGAACGGATGGGTCAGATACTGCCATTACTCCTGATGGCCACATGATGGCACTGTGGACAGCTGGTCATTTTGACAGATTCTGTGGGTCTGCTTCTGGCTCACATCTGTGCAAGCCACTGAGAATCCTGGTAGACATGTATGTGGTGGGCAATCCACTGACTCTGTATTGTGCTCAGGAAGGGTATCCTGCACCTGAATTCCCAGGGACATAGCCCTTGATGCTTCTTTTTGGCCCAATATAGTCATCTTTGAAGGTACCAGAATCCCCAAGATCACTGTTTATGAACTGACTCTGCTCCTTGAGAAATAGTTCCCTATGTCTTGCAACTAATTTATATTATTAGGGATTGGACAGCTTTTCACCGTTCCAGGTCTTGACCTACGAAGGGTCTTACTACACTAACTACTGGAGGATAGGACTCTATAACCCTCCCACTCTTAATGGCTCCCCTGATGGCTTCCAGGGTCTCCAATCAATACCTTCACTATAAACGTTTTATTCCATGGTATTTCCTGTCTTGTGGGGACTCAAGATGACTTTCTGAAAACCCCTGCTACAGAAGAGGATGGCTCCTTACCCTCCTCCACCCTCTCAAGTTTTAATCTTTAGGAGAACATTTTCCAAATGATCATGGTCACTTCTTTGAGAGGTTAATGTCTGCTAAAAGAGAAAAAGACATAAGCTTATAATTATTTTACGTTTTTATAACAACAAAAGAGAAAAAGAATATGCAAGAATAGATGTTAGAAGAGTTTTTGGGGTCAAGATTATGAAGGTTCTTATATGTTGTAGTATGCAAATTCTATTCAGAAGCAATGGAAAGTCAAAAGAGACCTTTAAGCATCAGACAGACAGGATCAACTTTGTTTTTAGAAAACTAATTTCAGAGATTGTGTGGAAGATGAACTCTGCAGGGAGAAAGCAGTGGTAGAGACCCCTAGAACATGAGCTGTTGTCTTAGGTTAGGCAAGAAATGTTGAGGCTTGGAACAGTGCAGTATTAATGAGGCTGAAGAAGAGTGTTGAATTCTGATGATTGTCAGAAGTGGAATTGATAGAAATTGGTGAGATTGTGAGAGTCAAAAAGAGGAGAAGGCAAGAGTGGCCCTAAGAGTCTGGATATCAAAACCATACTGCATACTGTGAGTTTCAGAGGGAGAAAGGTTTGTAAGGAGAGAAGGTAAATTCTGTTTGGGGGCATTGGATTAGAAAGAAAGTTCACTGGGTATAGAATTCTAGGGCTGACAGTTTTTTCTTAGCATACATTATTGTGTCGCCGTAGCTTTCACTGCAACTGTTGAGAAATCAGCCATAATTCTTATTGCTGTTGATATGAATGTAATGGGTATATTAGTTTCAGACTGCTTTTCAGATTTTTCTCTTCATCTTTGTGTTGTAACAGTTAAACTGATGTCCCTAGGTGTGGTTTTCTTTGTGATTTTCTTGCTTGGCTAGATAATTATCCTGTTTTGCTAAGCTTTTTGAACTTGCGATGTTATGTCTTTTTACCAGTTTGGGAAAATTATTGGCCATTATTTCCACAAATATCTGTTCTATTTCATTCTCATTCTCATATTTGTATGCCATTCCAACTAATGTATGTTAGAAAACTTGGTATTGTCCTATATACCTTTCACATTGCACTCTGTTATTTATTTATTAAAAAAAATTTTAACGTTTATTTATTTTGAGAGACAGATACAGTGCATGAGTGGGGGAGGAGCAGAGAGAAAGGGAGACACAGAATCCGGAGCAGGCTCCAGGCTCTGAGCTGTCAGCACACAGCCTGACGCGGGGCTTGAAGTCACAAACTGTGAGATTATGACCTAAGCCAAAGTCAGACGCTTACCTGACTAAGCCACCCAGGCACCCCTGTTTTTTGTTTGTTTGTTTAATTATTTTTTCTTAATTCTCCAGTTTGGATAATTTAATGGACTAATCTTCAAGTTGATGAATTATTCTTATGTTCAATCTGCTTTTAACTAAGAATTTTTAATTCATCCATAATTTAAGACACTGTATATTTCGGTCTTAGGCTATCCATTGGTTAGTTTTAAGAGATTTCACTTCTCTGTAGATATTGTCTGTCTTTTTCTCTCATTTATTTAATCTATTTCCAATAGTTAAAGACCTTGTCATCTAATTTCAATAACTTGTTTATCTGTGGGTTCCTACCATTGATTTTTTATTTTTCTTATTAGTCATCTGTTAGTATTCTTCATATGTCTCATAATTTTTATGGTATGCTGAATGGAATAGATTTACAAAAAAATGAGAAACAGTACAGAGAGTTGTCATATATCCCAAACCCAGTTTCTTCTCTTATAAATACCTTACGTTAGTATGGCACATTTGTCACAATTAATGAACCAACATCAATACATTTATTTTATTATTTATTTTATTTTATTTTTTTAGTCAGGCAGAGAAGGATAGATACCATATGTTTGCATTCATAGGTCTAACAGGAGAGACTTGGCAGAGGACCATGGGGAGAGGAAGGGGGAAAGAGAGCGGGGGAGAGTGAGGGACACAGATCAAGGGAGACTACTGAATACTGAAAACGAACCATGGACTGAAGGGGGAGGGGGAGGGAAGGAGAGGGTGATAGGCATGGAGGGGGGCACTTGTGGGGAGAAGCACTGGGTGTTATATGGAAACCAACTTGACAATAAACTATTAAAAAAAGGGGGGAAAGAAAAACATTTATTTTAAAATCCCACCCTTATATTCCCTCTTCCCCCTCTTTGGAGGGAAATTCCTAGGCATAGCACATAGTTTTTATTTTTTTAAACTTATTCCTGTGTTTATTTTTGCCATATTTGTGTATTAGTTTTTTCTTTTATAGTTTATTGTCAAGTTGGTTTTAATGTAACACCCAGTGCTCATCCCAAGTGCCCCCCTCCATGCCCATCAGCCCCCTTCCCCTCTCCCCCTCCCCCATCAGCCTTCAGTTTGTTCTCAGTATTCAAGAGTCTCATGGCTTACTTCCCTCTGCCCAAACTATTATCCCCATTCCTCTCCCCCATGATCCTCTGCTAAGTTTCTCCTGTTACACTTATAAGGATAAACATATGGTATCTGTCCTTCTCTTCCTGATGTATTTCACTTAGCATGACACTCTCGAGTTCCATCCATGTTGCCACAAATCGCCAGATTTTGTTCTTTCTCATTGCCATGTAGTACTCCATTATGTATAAATCACATCTTCTTGATCCATTCATCAGTTGATGGACATTTAGGCTCTTTCCATGATTTGGCTCTTGTTGAAAGTGCAGCTATGAACATTGGGGCACATGTGCCCCTATGCATCAGCACGTCTGTATCCCTTGGGTAGATCCCCACCAGGGGAGTTCTATCGATAGTTTTTTGAGGAACCTCCACACTGTTTTCCAGAGCGGCTGCACAAGTTTATGTTCCCACCAACAGTGTAGGAGGGTGCTCGTTTCTCCACATCCTTGCCAGCATCTATAGTCTCTTGATTTGTTCATTTTAGCCACTCTGATTGGCATGAGGTAGTATCTCACTCAGTGTGATTTTGATTTGTATTTCTATTAGGGTCTTTTTATTCCTAGCTGCTTTCACAATTCTCTCTTTATCTTTGTATTTTGCCAGTTTCATTGTGATATGTCGTGCTGAAGGTCGATTCAAGTTATGACTGAGGGGAGTTCTCTGTGCCTCTTGGATTTCAATGTCTGTTTCCTTCCCCATGTTGGGGAGGTTCTCAGTTATAATTTGTTCAAGTACCCCTTAAGCGACTTTCTCTCTTTCTTCTTCAGGAACTCTTATGATACAGATATTATTCCGTTTGATTGTATCACTCAGGTTTCGAATTCTCCTGGATCGATTTATCTGTTTTTCTCAGCTTCCTCTTTTTCTATTATTTTGTCTTTAATTCATCTATTCTCCTCTCTGCCTCTTCAGTCTGTGCAGTGGCCCTCTCCATTTTATTATGCACCTCATTTATAGCATTTTATAACTCATCACAGCTATATTGAAAGTCCCTAGTCTTTGCAGCTATAGTTTGTCTGATGTCTTCCATGCCTTTTTCGAGCCCAGCAATTAATTTCATGACAATTATTCTAAATTCTTGCTCGTTATGTTGCTTATATTGAGCAATTCTGTAGCTGTGACTTCTTCCTGGAATTTCTTTAGAGGAGAGTTTTTCCGTTTCATCATTTTGGCTAGCCTTCTGTCTCTTGTCAGTTTTAAAAGCTTGTCATGCACTCTGCACCTGTGACTATTGCTACATTAAAGGAGGCTCATTGACTGTCCAGGGCCTCTCCATTCAGAAGTGTTCTCTTAATGGTGTCTCTTGGTCTCTCTTGGTGTGTCTTTGGTTATTTTATTTCCCAACCCAGGTTGAAATTTAGTACTCTCCACCATGTATACTTTGGCTTGTTTCTTGAGGTGGCCCTGAAAAGGAAAACAGACGGACAAACACACTGGGAACAAAAGCGTGCAAATGCACAGACAAGTCAAACAAACAAGCAAACCAGAAGAGAGAAAAAGGGGGGGGGTGGGTGGACAAAAACAACAAAAGACAAAGGACAGTCTAAAAGCATAAAATGAGAAATCTCAGCTATAAATAAAGGGCAGGATGGAGGCAGTGCTGATGGAAGAGCATCTACAAAGAAAGAAGTGACGGGTGGGGAGGAAGTGCAATTGAACACTGACCAGGCAGAGGGACTAAAAGGGTTAATTCAGAGAGAGAAAAAGGAGAATATGGTAGGAGGCAAGGAGAAAAAAATAATGAAGATAATGTTACCTAAAGAAACGATATAGTCTGATTATTCCAGAGAGAGAGGAAGGAAGGTAGCAACAGAGGTGTAGAACATGCATCAAGAGAATGGATTAAATGTGACTGTTTAAGCAAACCAATGACCAGAGTGCCCAGTCTAGCAAGGGGAGAGATAAGAATGAGATAAGGCAAAATAGATCTGACTAGCAAGAATCGATCTAGAATTAATCATGGCAATGCATCCATGTTGGTCTTGCCTGTGCTCTGAAAAAAAAAAAGTGGCAGGTCTCCAGCGCAGATGGGGCGAATGGGTGTGGTTTGGCGTAGTAGGCATGTCTCACCTCCACTGCGGGTTCCTGGGGCTGCTCACTGAGGACCCGTCTCGGTGGTTGTGTGGAGAAAAATATGTGGCGCCCTAGTCCCTTCTCAAACCAAACCTTGCAACTCACTCTTTTGGGTTCGATCTCCCTGTGCCACAGGCATAGCCAAGGTGGGCTGAGTTGTATTTCCCAAGCCCCTCCTTGTTTCCTGATCATAGTCCACGCACTTTAATGATACCGCAGGAAATGTTCTCCCATAGACCAGGTGGCTTCTTAGCTGGGGGTCGATTAGGGGAGTAGGGAAGCAGTTTCTCCTGGCACCGCCTGGGATGGGGGCACCCAGCCCAAGGAAAGCACCACAGCTAGAGAAAAAATCTCTCTCCGAACATCCTGAGATTACAAATGGAATGATAGGATCCCTCTCCATCCCAAGCTGAGGTTTTTCTCTTCTCCAGAGACAGTTTATCACAGTTTCAGCCGCTCTTTCTCTTCCCCTTGTCTCTCATGGCTCTCCACAGAAGGGGCACCCTCCCCTCTGCGCCTCCGGTTCCCGCCCGTTTTTTATCTTCCCCGGTTCTCAATCATGCACCTATGAGGTTATCCTCTTAGTGGACTCTATCTCTTTTCCTCCCAGACTCTTGTGGTTCCGTGTCTTATGGCTTCAGTCCTTCCTGGTTTTAGAGATGTGGGCTGGTGAAAAGTATGGAGCTCCCTACTTCTCTGCCATCTTGCCACCCTCCCTCGCACAGCACATACTTATGGAGTGGGGGAGTTAAAGTCTACATTCTTGAGGGCACAGTATCTATACTAATTACATGGACTTCCTCTACATGAATGATTTATTATCCTCTATTTACTTATTTATGTATGTATTGTTTAATCATTTACTTAGATCAGTATGGTCTCATAGATATTTATTTTATATTTTGGATTATAATCCAATACTGCATTATTTATTTTGGTGCTCAATAATAATTTAAAAATAAATGTTGGTGTTCCAGCTTTGGCTATTGGGATTTCTTTCAGTTAACTTCTTTGACAACCCTCTCACCCCCAATATGTGTGGGTTTTGTTTTGTTTTGTTTTTTAGTAATTCCATACTTTCTGACATTATAAAATACACCAGGCTCATCTTCTATATTTTTTGCCAGCCCTAGAATCAGCCATTTCTCAAAAAAAAATCATCATTCTTTTTATTGAAGAGTTGTGTTAGAAACCAAGATCTGGGTTCTAGGTGTGCTTGATGCTGTTGGTGATCTTCTGTTGATTCTAGGCCCTTGTACACATACTCGTGTCTATAAGTATTCCTGTATGTAACCATCCATATTTATATCAAGCCAAGCATGAGTTCATAATGATGTCTTCAACTCCATTGCCAAATGGATAATTATAGCCTTTACCCCTTGCTAATATGTAGCCTTTAATTCCTTCAGTGAGAAAGCTGACTCCCACTATGTGCCATACATTAACTTGTTTAATTCCAGGATGCATGTATGGTGGTTTCCAACTGTTAATCCCTCTTTCCATGGGAAACGACTTTATCAATTAGAATATGGTGCTAATGTATAGTTCTTTCATCTTTAGTCTTGCAGACTGCTTATTTCCATAGTCATTTAGGTCAGCACCTTACCCCCTGCCCCCATGATGTTGTTTCATACATTTGTAGTAGTTAGACACTTTTTTCTTTACATTTTGCATTCTATCCTGAGATCTCCCTCCCAAATAATTTTTAAAATATTTGTATTTATTAAGGTTCACTGCTTATGCTTCTGGCACAAGTTATTGAGTTTCGACAAATGCATAGTCTTACGTATCCACCATCACAGTGTCAGAATAGTTCACTGACTTAAAGAAACTCACCTGTGCTTCAGTTATTTAATCATGCCCAAACCTTTGGTAACCACTCCCCTGCTCATAAAACTATTTTTATATTTTTGCTTTTTCTGGAGTATCTTACAAATAGAATTATATAGTATGTAGCTTTTTCATATGTCTTCTTTCACAATGCATTTAAGATTAATCCATGTCACTGAATGACTGGATAGCTCATTCTTTTTTTTATTTGCAAATTGTATTTCATTGTTCAAAATGTATTAGAGTTTGTTAACCCATTAACCTGGGATATCCAGGTTGCTTCTAATTTTTGGAAATTATGAATCAGTGACTTTAATAACACACATCAAATGATCAAGATTGGATGGGAAACTATTCCCCAAATCAGGAGAAATAATACGAAGAGTCACTCATGGAGCAGTAGTCACCAGAATGACAAAATACTAGAAACATTTGAATGGTAGTTTTGATGTCTTGCTGGAGGTTGCATTTGTACATGAGACACGACAGTGAAAAATCTACTTGGGGGTCTTCAAACCTCTGTGTGATTTAACCCCAGAAATGTCACTGGTTCTCAAGATAAAAGTCCTGCAAATATCCCCTCACTGTTCTTTCACGGGGAAGAAAAAGAGTACTAATCATGAAATACACCCAAATCTTGTCCATAACAAGGACCTTCTCTCCAGGAGAAAAGATTTTTTGAGCTTTCTGTCACCTGGGGAAAGAGTTTTACTCCCACTCCAGACAGTTCTAGCCTTCCTGTTTCACCTAAGATGGGGAGAGGAATAGTAAACATAGTCAACAGGCATAAGAGGTTCAAGGGAATGGATTGGAAACATTGTAGCCAGGCAAAGGAATAGAAAAAAAGAAAGGAAGAGCTCTAGCACTGTGAAAAAAAGTTGTGAAGTTCACAGACAAGTGGCATAAGCCTACTAAAAGACTGAGATTTAACCTAAGATTATAGAACATTTACCCTCCTTTGTCCCTTAAGACCACACAAATAGGGATCCTGTTTAACAACTGGATTATAGCTGAAACAGATGCAAGATATAGATTCTCTCAGAAGACTAATACTTCAGAATCCTCCCCAAGGTCAACAGATGAGACAAACAAGGACACTAGAGGAATTTGATCCCTCTGACAGTTACAACTACAGCAAACATTAAACATAGCCTAACTTTTGGCCAGATTAACATAATTCCCACACTAAAAGGTTATTTACCTCAGTTTTTAGTCACAATATAACATGTCTGGCTTTCACACAAAAAATTCAAGTTATGTCAAAAAGCAAGAAAAAAAATCACAGTTTGAAAAGACAAAGCAATTATCAGAACCAGAATAAGGTATGACACAGATGTTGGAATTACCAGTCAGGGAACTGAGAATAATTATTACTAAAATGTTAAGGGTTCTGATGGAAAAAGTAGACAAGATGGAAGAACAGAGGGTTAATGTAAGTGTAGCAGGATTCTCACACAGAGAGTTGTGACACTGAGGCTTTTTATCCAGAAAGCAACTTTTATTTGTGCTGGCACAGCTCAGTTGGGTTTGTACCCAAAGAACTGAGTGCTGAACATCACATGGCATAGTTTTTAAATACACTTCTCTATTTCTTTGTCTCCCATATATGGTAACACACATAAACATGCAGTCTAATTAAGTAACCTCAGTTTACAAGGTCATGAGGGATGTTGTCACATAGGGGCATAGCCAGGTTACCTTGAAGTTTTCTCTTCCTTTTTTCTCTCTCCTTAGGGAGGGGGCCCTACCACATAAGTAGAGAGATGGAAACCCCAAAGAATCAAAGGAAATGCTAGAAATTAGAGACAGTAATGCTTTCATTGGGCTCATCATGTAGGCTTGACACAACCAAGGAAAGAGTCAGTGAGCTTGAATTATGTGACTACAAACATCCCAGACTGATATTAAAACAGGAGAAAAAATGAAACAAAATTTAAAAATTTAAGAATTGTGAGAAATTTCAAAAAGTGTAACATACATAGAATTGGAATACCATAAGGAAGAGAGAGATCAGGCAAAAGAAATATTTAAAATAATAAGGTATGAAAATTTTCCAAAATTAGGACAGACCAGAAATCACAAATCCAGAAAGCTCAGAAACACAAAGCAATATAACAACCAATATAATCTACACCTAGGCATATCATAATTTAATTGTAGAAACCCCTAAGCAAAGAGAATATCTTGAAAGATGTCAGAGGAAAAATACCCTATATGTAGAGGAACAGAGATATGAATTAGAGTGGACTTATCATCAGAAATCATGTTAGCAAGAAGAGAGAGAACAAACTATTTGAAGTGTTAAAAGAAAAAAAACCAACCTAAAATTCTGTATTGAGGAGAAATGAAGACTTTCTTCAACAAACAGAAACTAAGGAGTTTCATTGTTAGCAGATCTGTCCTGCAAGAAATGCTAAAAGAAGCTCATCAGGCAGAAAGAAAATGATATGGTATTTGCAAAACATATCTGATGAAAGGCTTATATCCAAAATGTACAAGGAACTCTTAAAGTTCAACAACAAAGAAACAGTCCAATTTTAAAAATAGGTAAATGATGTGAACAGACACTTCACTAAATAAGATAGATAGTAAAATAAGTATATAAAAAATGCTCAACATCATTTGTTACAAGGAAATGCTAATTAAAACAATAATGAGCTACCACTACAAACCTATTAGGCTAAAATCTAAAAAACTGAAATTGCGAATTGCTAAGTAGAAACAAATTGTCATTCATTGTTGGTAGGGATGCAAAATGGTAGAGCATTTTGAAAGACACTTTGGCAATTTCTTACAAAGCTGAAATAGTCTTTTAAAAATTTTTTTTCAAACTTATGAACCATGAGATCACAACCTGAGCTGAAGTGAGATGCGTTAACCAAGTGAGCCACCCAGGTGCCGCAAGTCTTACCATAACAATCCAGAGGTTGTGCTCCTAGGTATTGACCCAACTGACCTAAAAGCTTTTGTCTATACAAAATCCTGTGCACAAATATTTATCAAATTTATCCGGCTTTTTCTTATTGTAAGGATGGGAGTGACAACTTCTAAGCTGTTTACATGCTGGAGATGAAACAGGAATTCTGGATATTATCTTTCAAAGAACTACAATGACTGGAGGAAATATTACTGGGAGATCATATATTTTCCTTTTAAATATTCATAAAGCCTTAAGTCCACAAGACTGCCTATGTGGAATGATTTTAGAAATTTTTTGCCTTTCCTTAAAAAACATGCAATAACAAATCTTGTCCACTATTGATTAATCTCACCACAAAGTTATCATTAAAAATTTTTATATCTTAAGTGAAAATAATAATTTAACCTGTTGTCTAAGATCATATAAATGACTTTCTGATTGTTTTGTTGTTGTTGTTATTTGTTTTTTTCTTTTTCAATTTTTATTTAATTTGCAGTTAGTTAACCTACAGAGTGTAATATTAGTTTCAGGGGTTCAATACTGTGAGTCAGCAATTCCGTGTAACAGCTGGTGCTCATCAGGACCGGGCAGGTGCACTCCCTACCCCCCTCTGCTAACCAACATCTCTAGAGTGAAGGGTCTGTTTCTTGATTTGTCTCTCTTTTTTTCCCCTTGACTTTGTGATTCTTTTTAACTTGTTTTGATAGGAAAAGAATTCAAGGCTATAGCCTGTGAAATCCAAGACAGGAGAGCATGGGCATAAAAGGAAGAAGTGATGGCAGGTACGAAATACAGATATGACCTGGGAGGTTGGAAAGCACAGACACATTTTACCTGCTAAATAGTTTGCCTGGATCAGCTGCTGTGAACTTCCAGCTTAACTTGTGGGTGAAGTGGAACAATGTAGCTTTTTGCCCTAACACTCTTGTGAGACTGAAATTTTAGTGTCTTTCACCTTTCTTCGCTGGGTTGCCACTATGCCTGAGCAACATGCATTACTTCCCATTCCCAAGGAGCCATATCTACACACTGCCTGATGTGCCTCTTCTTCTCAGTATTTGAGAATCTTTCCTGGAAGTCAAGGTCAAGTTGTAACAGAGAACTCTAAATGGAATGAGGGATTTCGGGGTAAAGAACAATTTCTTAAAAATCCTTTATTTATCACAAGTGCTCCTCTCTAGAGAGGAGCATGATGAGCTTGAATGGCTGTCCAAGAAGGGGCAAAGTCAGGCTATGGGAAAGCTAACCTCTTCTCTGGTGCAGAACGTGAAGGGCTGTCAAAATGCCTCCGGTGTGTGCTGTCCCTTGTAAGCCCTCAGTGAGTGGATCAAGTGCTGCGGGTTTCTTTCCTCTGACTTGTCCTCATGAAGCCTAGGTTCCCTCTGGGTATCTGTAGCAAATGTTCTTGATGCCTTCACTGACTTCTAGAATGCTTTCAGTGTTTACCTCCTCTGAAAGGTTCTGGCACTGGAAGGTTTCACAGCCCAGCCTAATCCACGCTGACTTGCACACTGCCTTGTACCTTTAGTCACACAGGGTGTATGAAGAAAGTAGGGACTTGTATCTTGGGGCTGCTGCTCCCTTCTCACCGTCTTCCTGATCCTGGGGACTTCAGGGAGCCCCTGCCTTCTGCAAGGGCCTCAATGGGGACTGTGCCAGTAGGTGGGGTTGCTGCCTGAGGGAAGATCCTGGGCTACTGGAGAGTTAGGCTCTTGTCCTCTTATTCTTCTTTTAAGAATGGTAGATACTGGGGCACCTGGGTGGCTCAGTCGGTTAAGCGTCCGGCTTTGGCTCAGGTCATAATCTCATGGTTTGTGGGTTCGAGCCCCGCATCAGGCTCTGTGCTGACAGCTCAGAGCCTGGAGCCTGCTTCGGAGTCTGTGTCTCCCTCTCTCTCTGACCCTCCCCTGCTCATGCTATCTCTCTCTGTCTCTCAAAAATAAATAAAAACCATAAAATAAAAGAATGGTAGATACTATAGTTGGAGAAATAGCCAGGTTTATATCCACTCCCTATATTATTAACATATTTTTTATATATGGTTTACATTGGAGATCATTAGTCTTATAGGAAGGACTTTAGGCAGAAGGTACTTTTTGGGACTATACAAAGGTTTCTCAATACACTAGGTGCTAAGTAAGGAAGTGGAGCCTTTTATAAATGAGAGGGGCTACACACATGCAGAGAAATTCTCTCTCTCTGATCCCAACTGCAGAGCCTTGGGAAAATTTAAGCTATTCTTTAATTATGGAAGCACTGTATTAGTGATTTTCAGTGTGTGCTTAGCACTTGGACCAGAATAATCAGGGAGAAGTTATTTAAAATGCAGATTTCTGGCTGATATTTTTGCCTATGGAGTCAGAGTCTCTGAAGTGAAGCCTGGGACATCTATGTTTTAAACTAATTTCCTTGGTGATTCTTATAAGGATTATTAAATAATGAGTGCCCGAGGGACTTCCTTTAGTTGGATTTTTTTTTCTTTCTTTAAATTGAAGTATGATTGGGACGCTCATTTTGGCTTAGTTGACTGGGAGTCAGATTCTTGATTTCATCTCAGGTCATGACCTCAAGATTCTTGGGTTTGAGCCCTGAGTGTGGCTCTCTGCTGACAAGGTGGAGCCTGCTTGGGATTCCGTCTTCCTCTCTCTCTGCCCCTCCCTTACTTGCTCTTTCACTATCTCTCTCAAAAATGAATAAATAAACCTAAAAAAATAAATTGAAGTATGATTTTAACATACTGTGATAAGGTGCTGGTGGCTTAGTCCGTTAAGCATCTGACTCTTGATTCAGAGCTCAGGGCATGATCTAATGGTTCGTGGATGCAAGTACTGCATTGGGCTCTGTGCTGACATTGCAGAGCCTACTTGGGATTCTCTCTCCTCTGCTCTCTGTCCTTCCCGGCTCTCTTTCCCTCTCTATCAAAATAAGTATAAAAAACATTTAAACCAACACAACCTCCCCCCATCCAGAACCATACAGTGTTATATTTCAAGTGTACAAAATACTGATTTGAAAATTCTATACATTACACTTACAGAATAAGTGAAGTCACTATCTGTCACCAAACAATGTTACTACAGTATTATTTTCTATATTCCTTATGCTGTACTTTCCATGTTTGTGACTTAGTTATTTTATAAATGGAAGTATGTACCTCTCTGTTTTGTTCATCTCTCCCCCTGCAATTTCTCTTTGGAAGCCCCAGTTTGTTCTCTGTATTTAAGTGTCTGATTTTGTTTTGTTTTTGTTTTTTGGATTCCACATATAAATGAGATCATATAGTATTTGTCACTCTCTGTCTGACTTACACCCTAAACTTAAAACACTCCACATCTGGGTGCTGGAGTGGCTCAGTCTGTTAAGTGTCTGACTTTTGATTTTGGCTCAGGTCATGATTTCACAGTTTGTGGGATCGAGCCCTGCACTGGGCTCTGTGCTGACAGCATAGAGCCTGCTTGAGTTTCTCTCTCTTCCTCTCTCTCTGCCCTCCTCCTCTTGTGCCCTCTCTCTTTCTCTCAAAATAAATAAGTAAAACAAAAAACAACACTCCATAATTGTCATATTTAAAAATCTAATGTTATTTTTGGCTTAAATAGAATGGTAGGCAAAATTCTAAGATGACTTCTGGTGATTCATGACCTTGTGAAATCTTCTCTCTTTGACTGTGGGTGGGGCTTTTAAATTGCTTCTAACCAGTATATGATGGGAAAATTGATGGGATACCACTTCCTTGATTATGTTACATTAGGTTGCGAAGGGATTTTACAGATGTAGAAGGTTTATTTCTTACTCATGTTACCGGTGACCCTCCTCCGTGCTCTTTTCTGTCCAGGATCCAGGTCAAGGAGCTGCCACTATTTGGGACATGGCTGTGCTCCTGGCAAAGGGAGAAGAGAGATGGTGAAATATGGGGTCATTATTAAGGCTCTAACTTGGAAATGGTACCATGATTTTCATCACATTTTATGCATAAAAGCAAGCCACATAGCCAGGCCTGATATCAGTAGAAAAGGAAACAAAATTCTCCCATTGGAGGATCATCAAATATTTGGGAACAAAATCTACAGAATTGTAGATACTAACAATAGGACAAAATGTGGATGGGCCCAGTGGAAAAGGAAGTGGGCAAAAAAGAAAAATAAGATGTGCCTTGGGATGAAATAGAGGTATCAGGACACCAGTTACCATGCTACTTAGTGATTAAGGGCTTCACTTATTTGAACTGACCAATTTTCTTTTAACTTCTTTCAAATGACTTCAGTTACAGTCATTTAAATCCTTCATGGAACAGCGTTTTTAGGCAGCTGACACATATGTGGATCAAGTCCAATCAATAGTGGATTTTTTACCAAGCACTTGTGAAATTTGATGTTTTCAGTTGGAAGGTTTGTTGCATTTTTATCTTTCCAATAAATACAACTTCACCATTTGCCATTTGTAAAATGATTTGTTTGTTTATTTGGAAACAGCATGCAAGAACATTGTCAGGGAAATTGATGAGACAAGAAATTGTTTTGAAATCCTAAAAGTTTCTCAGCATAGGAAACTTCATAGAAACCTTCTGGAACCCTTGATGAGAACTTTAGGATCAGTCAGTCACCCAAGTTTTAATGCCAATCTGTAACATAAATGCTTCCAATATTCAAAGCTGTTCTGTCACTTGATATATTTTAATGTGGAATCTCACCTCCTACAACTGTATTGGGAGATTTTGCGACATGAAAATTTCATATGAAGTTCCCAAAATTATTATGTGTTTAACATATTTAAACATTTTTTCCCCCTGAAGTCTGGAGTTAGTAGAAAGATTGATAGATTACGGCATAAAGAAAGCTTAGGAAAAAAATGATTATAAACCACTATCTCTTTATTCTCTTTTACTCTCAATGAGCTTAATCTAAAGCCACTACACAATGTCCTGCTGGATACAGTGAATATAAATGACTTTTCCCCTTGGGAATTCTGCATGCAGAATACTTAGCATTGTGCCAGCTATACAGTAGGCACCCAGTAAATTTTCTGTAGCAGAAACAAGAAAAGCAATCCCAATGCTTAATGAAGTAAAGAGGATGGTTAGGCAATTGAGGACCACAGGGAAGAATTTAAACTTTATTTTGAAAAGTTAATTTTTGTTTACTAACGTTAGGCTTTTTTTTCCCCCAATGCAAGTCACTGATTGACCGAGAGTAGAATTCACGAACACAATCGGAGTTGGTTACTTTAGTTCGGCCTAACGGCCCCTCCTGAGGAGCTGGAAGTCCTCATAAGAGAGCCCCATGGAGCAGGAGCTCAGGGTCTTTTAAGGGTTTTGGCGAGGCAAAAATGGGTCATCATTAGTTAACCAATTACAATTTACAGCATTTCATTGTAGCCAATTATATTGTAATACATAGATGTTAGTTTTGGCGGGAACCTATTATTTTAAAGTTCTTAGTCTTTTAAAATGACCAATCATAGTTAGACACCTATGATGTCTAGGTGTCTATAGGCTAGGTGACGTTAACCTCACCTTGGACTTTGCCTCAGCCAGGTCTTATTAAAAGGGTAGGGTTGGTTAACAGAGTCTTGAAAAACAAGTTAAACTTTAGGTCACAATGTTTGTTATCAAGTTACATTCTTAGGGTCTTTCCAGAGCCCAGTTGCTCAACCTTTAGTTATTTACCAGAATGGGAGTGGGAGAGTGAAACAATGGTTGGTATTTTAGGGTCCAGATTGACCAAGGGAATAGGGTCTTACAACTAAAACAATAGTAGTGATGTTAAAAAGTTTCTTCAGTCAGTGAGTCTAATAGGAAAGGTGATGAGGGCAGCAGGATTCTGAGGATCATTTGTGTTGGACATTCTTCTCTGAAAGTCTCTCAGAACTTTTTCTGGTGGTCTGGGTGCAATCTTGAAGTATTACATTGTATCCTGGAAATTTTGCACATGGAACTAGAATCAGGAACATTTTCATTGTTCTGATTTATAATGGTAGTTAAATAATTGTCTGTGAATCATTCTGGATTTCTTAAGAGTCTCCCCTCTTGTTTTTGAGAAATGTCATAGACTCTGGGTCTGGAGTTCTCTCTTGTCCAGCAAGAGAGAGGACTTAATGATTGAAATGAGAGAGAGGCCAATGTCCGGGAGAAGACAAGAGCCCCAAGTAAGGGTCCTTACTCCATTTTTATTAGGTCAGAAGGCTTACAAGCGTGATGGACATGCACAAAGAGACAATGAATCCTTGAACATTAACTCATGGGTTTGAGGGAAAGGGGGTTTCAAAGATACGCAGCGTTAGTAGTTTGGGTCTATACCAAATAAAATCCTGGCACTGGGTGGAAAGTTGTTAACAGCAGACATGAGGGGCCATCTCTGTTTACCTAAACTGGCCTAGGGCACAAGAAAGACAAAGCATGCTACCAGAGGGTCAACAAGGCACCTTTCTTTTGCTAATTAACTCAGCTCTGGGCAAATTCGCCCTGCTGTTGTCTAAAGTCCTGTTTTCCTGTTTTGTTCTTCCTTCCTATGAAAGCAGCTCTCTGCTTTAGTACTAAACAGGCAGGGTGTTTCCACCCTGAATACCTAATCATGTTTACCTAATTTTGGATGCTTCCATCCTGAGATTTCCTATTCTTATACTTTTATGCTATATTGGGGAACTTTGCCCTGTTTACCTAATCTTGTTTACCCAAACTTGGGTGTGTTCATCCTGTGACTTTCTAATTCTTTATGCCTTGTTAGCCCATCTGTGCAGGCTCAAGGAATTCGTAAACTTCTTCCCCACAGAGAAATATAGTGATGATTCCAGGACCACCCAGCCAAAAGTGATGGAATCGTACCAAGAAGCCAAGCCTGACTATACATCTAGACTTCTTTCTACTATGAAAGAAATGAACTATGATTGTTGTGCTAATGAAAGGTGGTCAAAATCTCACGTTTTGAGAATGACAATATGGCTATCTCCATATTAAAAACAATTGCTATGATTTTGAGTCTTCTACTAGGATGTTCCTAGAAGATTCTTAGACAGCTATTTGTCCTATTTCCCCCACTAATTAGTAAATACAACCTAATTGGATGTCCATCTAAATTAAACCTCAAAGAATTTTAACTACTTGTGTTTCCAGGATTAGTAGGTTGGGCTCAAGACTCTTTGGCACGATTCTGAAAACAAATTGGGCTCTTTCCCTTTCTCTAAAAGGCAATCAGTATAGTCATTACAAGATCAGTATTTTCTTCCTGAAACAAGCAGTTTGAATGAAAAGTAAGTTTATAAGTGTTTTGTCTTAAAATATTGGCATAGCATCATTGAAAGGGGATGGTACAAATTTGAGAAGTAGGAAGAGAACACCTAATATCATTGGACATTTTTTTGATAGCCATCATCCAAATTTTTCCCATTTAATCCTAGTATGTACTAAATTGTATTCCAATATTCTCAGTGTGTGTATGGGGGGGGGCGAGCAGAGGGGG